>JADFUC010002111.1:0-147168 GCA_019722365.1 Lithospermum erythrorhizon
GATTACCTCCTTTCCCAAAAAAGTTTCTTAACTGTTAAATGTATTTTAATACTATATGGATTTTTTTAGGATGGAGGTAGTAATAAATGAGTTGATGTGCTTTTGCAGGCACAACCTATTCCTGTCAATGTAGAGGATGTCAAAGGTATTATACCACAAGGAAGGATGTATTTTACTTCAAGATTTCATCTTGATTAACTATGTTGCGCAACCTAATAAAGATCCAATTCGATTAACTTATTGGGAAAGTCGACTGACCGAATCTAGACATTAGTTTGATTTATGAATTTTTGTTATTCTAGTATGTTTTTTCTAAATTGCTTTGGTGATTATTGATAAAAATAGCACTGCTATTTAGATTTATATTTTCTCACCAAATTAGAGGTCTTAGTGATTTAACATTGTGCAGATCTAATAACTGTTGCTCAGTATATATTGCTGTGAAAAGAATCAGGTAGTATAAGTTTTTCCTTGTATGTTAGAAGGTCATTAAAACTTTGCTTATTTGGTTACATACCATGTTTTTTGTTTCATCACAATTCATGAACCATGTTCATCATGTTAAAGAAACTAAATACCAATCACATGTCCTGAAATGTAGATACACAACATTCAAGATCATTCAATAGTTTTTCTCAAAAAGAGATCAAACTATTTATTATTTAAGGCTTGTTTGGTGGCTAAGAGACAATATGACATATTGGTCTTCATAGCATCATCACCTTTGATTGAATCAAAAATTAATTATCCTTCAATCATATCATGTGACTTTGTTCACTTGAACCAAAGTTCATGCAACGTATCAACATGATTGAATCAAGTCTTAAATGTTTGTGGTATTTAAAGTTTATCCTCTATTAGCATAACCAATTGCAATTTGCTGAAGGAGATCGCATTGTACACTTTATTTCCACAAGTCATCTGGATTTTCCCTAACTTATTTTATTTCACATTATAAAGTCATGCATTTAGTTTGCCCAATGAATGGTGAATAAAATAGGTAAACTTAATATGCCAAACATAATAGGAAATATGCAACTTAAAATAAACAGTGTAGTTCAAAACAATCCATACGTATTTACAAAATGAATTGTAAATATAATACCCGTACTTCAAATCTCACAAAATGTACAAGGTATCAAGATCTACTATACTTGATTCAAACGGCAACACTGCATACATTTTGAATCAAGTATAATAGTAGGTTATCAACCAATTATGTAAAGTAATATGCAAGGTACCAAAGTCTATTATGCCCAGATTCAAACGGCAACACTGCATACATTTTGAATCCAGCACAATAGTAGGTTACCAACCAATTACGAAACTACATAACTCTTGTGTCACTAGCATACCATACAGGATGCTACCTGACTTTGTATCTCCGACAAACCGGTTAAGCATACCAATTAAACCAAATAGTTACTTGGAGTGATCATCTGAAAGCCCACAACGTTAGTGGAAATCACTTCAACATGATCCATTGTCATATCAGTGCAAACCAAACACTCGCCATCATAGTGTATCCAGATTAATGCAAACTGGATTTCACAACTTTTAAAATTGGCTTGATACGTTGCTTAAATTTTAATTTCAGAGATTAATGTTATTTAACTTTATTTAACCATGCATAGACAGCATTATTATTCAAGAACATGCAATAACATGAAAATAAATAAATAAACACATTTAGAGATATGTATATGACCCTCAGGACCTATTACATCACTTAACAAGTGAAATGCTAACATAAGTCCCCTATTACAAAAGACTTAACAAGTTAGCAAGTGTTGTATTCTTTCAACACCTTGAAACCTCAAGTCTCCAAGTACATCTTGTGGAAACGCTATCTTCACGCCACCACAAACAAAGACATACTACTACTCTAACCCAACTTGGGACAACATTGCTGTGCTTAAGGGAACGAATACAAAAGAAATACGACTCAACGTGTCACATATTTCCAAGACGCGCATCAGAATAAATAAAATTAAACCTACTATATCTAAATACCTCCTTTCCATTCCAACAATATATACGGCAAACATTAAAAATTAAAATAAAATGTGACCTTTAATTGGCTCATATATATTAAATGGAATGAGATTAAAATGTCATAATCGACTAATTAATTACTCCATTATTTTACAATTAATTATCAATTAATGTAAATTTTAAATTCAAATATATTCCACATGATTAATGATAATTATTACAATAATTATCAGCCACTTAAATCATGGAATAATTACTTACAAGTAATTAACTCCAAAATTTAAAATTTAAAAGTTTTCATGAAAATATTTTCAAAAATTATCAATTAATGAAAATAATTATGAAAGGGAAATATAAATCAAATTTAATGCCATTCAAGATATATATTCAATTATCTTAATGAAAAAATTTATGATTTAACATTTAAAACCGAAATTAGTATCATCAATAATTTTAAAAAAACAAAAAATAATTACATAAAAAGAGTCACATTTGTGGCTTTTCTAAAAACGGACGACGGTAACTTCAACGACTCAAACCGCCGATCACTTCCGGCCACCCATGAGTGACACGCCACGCCGCTGACATATTACGGTCGATGAGCTGCCTCCGTGGCCGGAACGGGCTCAAGAATCGGCGCCGCTCGAAAAAGCCGCAGTTCGGGCGACCGATTTTGCAATTCATTTCCGCTTTCGCTTCCAGATTAATTACAACTTTTGTAAAAACGATTTGCGCTTCCTAAAAATTCAAAAAATTTGGGATTTTTTCTTTGAATGATCATCAAATATCATTATTCAACACGCTCCATGAATTTCTATCAAAAAAATACTCTAGTTTTTCGATTAAATCAAAAATAATCCAGAAATTCAACAAATTTTTAGGAGTACTTAAAAAATTAAAAATTTGAAAGAAAAATTGGCACGAATCTCAAAGGGTCGAGAACATGCATTTAATTTCATAATTTTCTCGAAATTTTTAAACCTCAATCGTAGGCAACCCAAAATGATTCTACCTCAAATTAAAAATACAAATTAATCAATTTTTAATCCCTTTCAATTCATGAAATAATTAAATAAACATCAAATCATCAAAATCAATACATGAAATGATGATTCCAGCCATGTGAAACATATATAAAATGGGTTGATTTTTTCATATTATATATTCATCAATCAATATATAACCGCTTTAAATAATCAGTCTAACTAACAACTATGCCAACACACAATCAAATTGGGGATAAAATAAATATATCAAACTTGGGAAGAGCCTGCTATCTAAGAATCTAGTATGAATTTCAATCATGATAAACACCAAATTCATACATCCCTGATCCTCAAAATGATATAAATTAATCTAAAACACATAATTAACAATTACATCACAAAGAGTTCTTACATTCTGCAATAAGAACGTAAACCAACTCCTCAAGAAGATGTCTCATGGAATGCCTTGAAAAACCTCTCCACTTTTTGTCCAACACCAAAACGACGCCCTCTGGGGATCGGCATTACCTGCGAGTGAATCGTAATCCGTAGACTCAACTCGATAGTCACAGAACAAAAAATGGAAGAGAAATTCTTCCATTTCTTATGGCGGCGGGCGTTTATACTATATGACCAGTGGATTTTTTCATTTTTCATGAAATGAAAGACCCTTGTTCTTCCTTTAATACATTTTACACTTCACCATAAACTCGTTAAGAAATCGTTTAACTTGTTAATTTAATGACCGTTATGGCTTTCAATCAAATAACGGCTATTAACAGTTGCTCCATTTTAATTAACTTAACAAGTCAATTAAAATACTAATGAAGTCACTATCAAATAACTTCTAATGCTTGGTTCATCAATTTCACTTTCTTAATTGATTAAACTTGTAAAGTTTAACTAATACGCTTCATCAATATATATTTATCAAATATATAAATATCGAGACATTTCTAATATATTAAGTCTCTTGCTTTTGTTTCATGCATGAAATATAATCGAATATCACTGTATTGCGGCGTGGACCTTCTAGGCTCAAATAATGCAGTATCAGATAATAATAATAATCACCAATTACTATTATTATAACGACACCCAGCAGCATCTAAATAATCGCTTCATAAGCCCTAAATTATCAGCGGCGAACTCCACACTAAGAATATACAATTGGCTTCAAGCGTGAACACTGTTCCAAAAGAATCACATTTAACCAACCCGGTAAAATGAATTGGATACACAATCGGCCGCAACGAAGAGCACAACAAGTGAATCAATTCTCATTGCTGATTTCCAACAAAACCCACCACGCCAACAACTTACTCACAAAGACATCTTAATCACAAAAGAGCTATCTCTCTATTGTTATCTTTCTTGGGTGATAAATACCTCGACATAATATACAACTCAAACATACAAATTAACAACTCAAACATATATCTCAACATCTCATAACTCAAGCATTACACAACTCAACCACTTATCTTTGGGCCTATCTTTTAAACAAGCTTACCCCAATTATCGCTATACACCTACTTCATGACATCTAAATGTTTATTATAAGAACTCCAAATCGTATCATTATCTTAATACAACTCGAGCAGCGTGACATCTTAAATCAAGATAACTTAAGTACCTAAATTATCTCCCAAATTCTTTATTTAGTCTACGGAACTTATTCACCGCAATGTATCAATCGTCATGCCAGTCACAACCTATACTAACACGCTTAATCCAATTTTCCACTATATATATAAAATATCATCAACATCATCTCTAGACTAGCCTCGACGACAGCTTTTAATTTTTTATATCTAACGCTTCCTCATTCAAAAGTTATCTCACCCATTAACCAACCTAACTTTTAACCTTAAAGGACGCATAATCCATTAATACCACTCAGACCACAGTTAAAATATGATAATATTATCAATAATCAACCAAACCTAATTCGACATAATTTCATCAAGGCAACATCTAAGATAATCAAAGACAACGTTTCATCACCAATAAACGTTTCTAAAATGAATATACAACAATTATTAGAAAATTTAAACAACATGTCAAATATGAATAAGACATATATATATATCCCACGTCTACTGCGTCATACAACATAATTCCAAAGAAAGTCTCGACATAACATACGGAGATATAATAGAAAGTTTTGTAAATCACACAATCTTGTTAACTCAAGAGACTCAACAACGCATCGGCACCTGGGCCATCGAACCATCCATCGCTTCATATATCCACCACTATACCAACTCTTAACGCGATATGCCTTAATCCGTCTATGAACGGACCAATCGACAATCACACAAAGATTTATACCGAACCAGATTTATAACGGAAGATGTCATCCAAGACTTATACACAAATATAAGGCAAACCGCACTTATACACTGGGGTGATAGCGCACACCGCACTTATACACCAAGTATAAGTGCACACCGCACTTATACACCAAGTATAAGGCACCAGACTTATACACTCAAGATAAGGCACAATCGCACTTATACACCAAGTATAAAGTTAAAACCGCACTTATACACAAAGTTTAAGGCCACATATCCCCCGCACGTGGGAAGAGAGCCACCTAACCCTAATCATCTCAACTATACTGGCCACATCCTACTCAAGTCACCCCAAAGTCACGCATAACCCAAACCAACACCTCTCAATAACCAACTACTCTACTCAAGAAAAATATCCAAGCACACGCTAAAACATCTCACAATCATAAATTAATTACAACCACCGACAAGGCCACGTAAATACAACAAATGGCGTTAATTCACGTAGTCGCCATGTTGGCCGACAAGTGCCACGTAAATACTAAAAGCCACATGTCACAGAATACCAAAAGCACCAGTGGCCACAGAATACAACAAAGGTCGACAGTGCCACGTAAATCGAAATATAAGTTGTGAGGTCGCTCTATTACTTACCTCAAGCAATCTTCAACGCCGCAATATAATTCACATAATTCATACGGCTCACACAAATGGATCACATAATCATACAACCATTACACGTATACCATTCTACATAATCATAACACAATGTCACGTATACCATTCTCACATAATCATACCACAATGACATTACGTTTCACACAATTTAAAGTAAGATGTAGCATGGAGATAAGATCACTGCTACAATAAACGCTCTTCTAATCGATCCTGGGCCGCTTTTCCCATCGCTCCGCCTAATCAAAAAAAACACTGTAAAATATAATTACTACTCAACACTGAATTGCATCTTAATTAAATTAATTTTCAACACATTTTAGTTACAAATTAACAACTTAAGTATGTATTGCTACTTATGCTCTTCAATAACCATTAAAAGACGAATTTTAACTATCCTAACCAAATCCTGTTAATCGGGTCAACACTTTAACCAACACCCAACATTATCAACCACTTCAATCAACCCAAAATATCAACTTTTCCAACTACTCAAACCATTTCTAACAACCCTAATCCCAAAGTCAAGCATTACTCAAAATCTACTAAAACTAATTTCAACATATATTCTTCCAACAACCTTAATACTCATAATTTCACCTCAAAACAATTACAATAACGGTCCAATAACATATTTATACTATCAACCCACAAATACTCAAAAGTCAACTCAACCATAACAACACTTTCTACCCCAAATATCGACTATTATCAACTCCTATATAATAATCTAAGCTTCCACAATAATTATATTCAATAATATCTCATAAAAAACCAAGTCAACCCAAAAATTCCAAGAAGTCAACGGCCCTAAAACGTCTCGAAATTCCACATCGAACACGATATTTCAACTCAAGAATAAATCAATTTAACCCAAGAATCACCGAGCAATAAAATTCGAATACAAAAGCTTCAACGAAAAAGTCAACTTGCGATCTCACAAAATACCCAACAAGGTCGTGACTTTTTACCTTGAAACGACGAGGACGATGAGGAAGCTCTCCAAACACTATACTCAGTGCTCTCAAGATGTAAGAGAAATCAAGAAAAAAATAAAGAGGGAGAGTGAGTGAGACGCTTCTACCAAGCTCCTGAGAAGGAGAATGGCTTGAGCTTTTGGGCTCATTGTTTATGGGGCTAACGGTTTGCCCATTTAGCTTTATACGGTGAAACCCAATCGCTTTAATTCAATCGATACTTCGCTTTAACTTATCTCACAACTGAACTTCCAAATATTAACATTTCTTCCTCAAATTATACAGCTTCACCCAAATACATTACTGCATCCGATTAAAACATTAAAATTTACCAAACCTAATTCCGATCCACAGATTACCTATTCAACTTCTAATTTTTTTGCCTTTCCTCAAAGAATCCATCTATGCAATCCAAGATATCATTACAGAATATTAGTACGAAACGGGTTATCGCATGTTGTTTTGTTGTAGTTGATGTTCAGTATTTGTTATTTTTGGGATTTTAGATTGCATATTGTTTGACATTTTGTACTTCTTTGATAGTTGGCAAGAGCATGGTGGTTTTGTATGTGTTGTGAGATACCACGACGGATTATTTCAAAAAAAAATTTGTTTTCGGAGGCATTTAATTTATCGTCATTTATTATTCCACTGAGTCATCATCTTGCTCATGGCGACTCGGGTGTTCAGATTTGACGATTCTAACTCTCGTAGGCGACCCCGACTGGGCGGTCATGGTCATATAATTTTGGTATCAAAGCACAGGTTTTAGTCTCAAGGCCCCGCGTTATGTGCCCCATCGAAGTTGTTTTTGAGTTGTTTTGGTTGAGTTTTCTCGAGGCTTTAATCTTTTCTTTCGCTTTTCCCTAGATTGTCAAGATTCCTACCAAGAGTGTACACGCCAGATTTTACTCGCGCTACCGTGAGCGCCTCTCGGGGCGCCGGAGGTAAAGCCTGCAGTGGTCGGCGCTACGGGTAAAGGGCAGACGGTTTCCACGTGGACAAATGTGAGTTGTGAGTACATGCAGCGCAAGGGCTGGGTGATGAAATGCTGCTGAACAAACAGAAGTTCGAGTACATCCATCCCCCCAAATACCGCTGTCACATTTGCAGCGTCGAGATCCGGTACATGCCTGCAGCGCACACCGCGAGGCCGAAGCTCGCAGTAAGTTCTTTGATCAAGCTCGAGGAGCAGTCTCCCCAAATTTTTTGTAGTCACACCCATCGGTGGCACTGAAGTTCATTACGCATAATGGAGACTATATTTGAGCCGACAAGTTAAAGTGGTAGATGAGGTCGTTCACCACTTATGGACTTCATGAGGGGCGCCGTGGACTCCAAGGTAATTTTATGCCTATCTTCGATCACAGGTTTATAGGATCCTATGTCTTAGAGCTGGTAGAGCTATTTAGTGACAACTATCACCGAGTACCCATAATAATACCGCATGGGAGAGAGATTTGATCCTTTTTGACCTCGTAGGCATCGTCACGAGTACGGTGAGGCGTTCAAATAGTCATGGCTACCTACTTCCCAAAGGTGCATCCTGTGTCAAGAAGATCGGTAGATTTCTCGTGGACGGGTCGATTTCGGGAGATCCGCCAATCGCCAATACTTAATCTTTACTAGTTTTCATGAGCCGAGGAACGCCGCATTTAAGGTCCAGATGTAAGCAATTGAGCCCGACGCTAGCGGGCGAAGAGGAACTACGTGAGTCGGTCAGTACCAGCGGACCTCTAGTTGGAGCATCTCAGAGGAGTGACGGGGTCCGGCCCAGACGCGTCCTTCAACAGACCTATTATTCGCCCGAGTTATTCTAATAGCTTTCTCGCACCGCGTTGCCTGGATCCGTGGATTTCGTGAAATGATCACTGGAGTTCCGAGTGATGTCCGATGTTTCCGCTATGTAAGACCGGGTCATAGACGTGATTGTTTTGCAGATGATCTATTTCCGCTGCCGCAGGCCTCGACATCTTCGCGGGGCGTTTGCCTCGCCCAAAAGAGTCAAGCAGCCAGTACTTTCACCAAAGCATAGCCAAGCGTAGAGGTGGATATCAGCGCGAGCGGACGCTTTCTGGGAAAGCATGGAGGTCGTGGTCATGAGTCGAGTTCTCGTGGGAGCTTGAAGAAAGGCAAACAGAAGGCACTGGCAGAGGCTGAAATTCACGCTAGCTACTCAAATATGAGGCGCCAGGATGCTCTGTAGTCATGACAGGTACTCGTTATTATATGATTCTCGGTGGGGGCTAGCGCATTTTTTTATTCAGAGCTACTACCATTTATTTCGCAGTAGTTTTGTTAATGCTTTACCTTTTACGCTGAGTCTTATTTGCTCCACTTATTATCATGACAATCAAAGTAGCGAGGTTTGCTGAGGTTGGGGAGTATGCCTATAGACAGTTCTTGACCGTGAATAATCGGGCCATAGTTATGGACCTACTTCCGCTTGCTAATAGACTTTGATCTTATCTTTGCATGGATCAAGTTTGTATATATCACGCCAAAATTCGACTACCACCGAAAAGAACATCATTCAAGTGGGGTCCGGCAGACTGATATTTTGTTTGGGTGGAGTTAGGAAGATCCTACCTTCAAGTTTCATTTTGGCACACGAGGCCGAAAAGTCAAGCGAAGAAAAAGCTTCGGGTTGGTTTCTGGATACAATACCCGGAGGCAGGCAGCCAGATCGAGTGACGTTCAAGGTCTCGCAAAGATGCTGATGCTTTTTCCCAGGATTCAAGCAGTTTACCGTGAGGCGGAGTTTTCGATGCAGGTAGTTCCTGTGTACCGCCGATTTCTATTAGCCTCGGCCTGTGACGTCTAAAGAGAGTCGCAGAGTCAAGATCAGCTTAAAGGAACCGCTTGATAAGCGGATTATCAAACCGAGCGCTTTCCGCCGCGCGCGCACCAGCTCGCTTGTAGTAAGAAGGATGGCATGCTGAGAAGGCGTGAGATAGACTACGTGCAAATGGTCATGTGACTATCAGCAACCATTCATCGTCGGTGATAGATAATCATTTGACTAATCGGTGGACGCAAGGTATTTTCAAGATTGATCAGATCCGGTTATCACCACTGAGGATCATGAGGGGCATATTCCAAAATCAACATTTCGATCCCGTACGGGCACTACGGTAGTTTACGCGACGCCATCTGTCAATTAACGCACCAAAGAAGATTCGATTTATGAATCGGGTGTTCGGGAATTGGATAAACCGTGATTGTGTCTATTGACGGCATTCCTCGATCTACTCGAAAGGTATAGCAGTGAGCACGGTAGACACTCAAGGCGTGGTGTTGGGGAGGTATCGAGACGCATAGGTTGTATGCCAAGTCACCTGGCGGTGGCACCTGGTCAAAGGTACGCCTTGGGCCATACAGATCAAAGTATTTGTGTGGATCCTCTCGAAGGTGGAGGTCGGAATAATCGGGGAGTCGACCCACCTGAGCGATTAAGAGAGAGCTTTCGGCTCGCCGCATATTACGTGAGGTTTATCAGAACTCTCTCATTAATTACTAATTCACGACAAGTGTTGACTGTGGAAGTGGTGTTCCCTTTATTTTGGATGAGTAGGATCATGAGATGTTTAGAGAGTCATGCGTTCTACTCACCGTATGTGGGTTTTCGCCTTACCATCCGGTCTCAGGTTGGGGTGGATATACAAATACGCTATTACACCATCAAATAAGGCGTGGTCACGCAGAACGTGGAGTGATTGCCTATGCTTCTATTACTGAGAACTACTTAGGAATTACCCGACCCATGATCTCTTGAAAGGCGCTGACAGGTTTATACCAAGTTGAGGCATTACTTCTAAGGGTTGATGCTAGATTTTCACCGATCATAAAGTTCAAGATTCCCGACGCAGAGATGAATTCCGAGGAAGAGGATATGGATGATGCTATCATCACTTTACGTATCTTTCATCGAGTATCACCCGGGAAGGAGAATGTCAGAGCGTATGCTCGAAGTCGAAAGGGAAGGCAAAAAAGAACCAAACGTAGACGTTGTACTGAGCCGATGTTGGTGTTTTAGCAGCTGGCAGTCGGTTGCCTGCGAAAAGTTCCACATGTACTGCTTTGGATCGAATCTTGGAGCTTCACCAAAAGAGATAAGAAATTTATCATCATTAAAGAGGCGTAGAGCGAGGTAGATCGATTTCGTGGTCGATTTATAGCCAAAAGCTGGTGATGAATGCTAGTTGTTCGTACAGATTCTCGAGGGAGTCAATAAGAGATTCTTGATGAGGCCTCACAATGCTCCTTATAGCACGCATCCTGGAAGACGTAAGATGTATCTGACTCGAGGTCGGGTTTATCGTGGTCCTGGGACGAAGAGTGTAACGATCCACCCCATCTCTGTCACCCGAGGTTGGGAATTCATACAAGTCTTTGACACCGTAGCTCACCAAATCGACGACGACTAATCCTCAAAAACACCCAAATGTTCTTAAATAACCCAATAACATGTAACAAACACTGGTAAGCACTGCTTTAAGAAAATAATCCATCGTGGTATTTTCTAACCGCACAAACCTCCATATATACAACAACTGTCAAAGTACAAAATGACAACCACATACAGTCCTAAATCTCAAAATACAATATACATTCCAAACTACACCAAATAACAAAAGAAGATCACAGGATCTACGGCCACCCGCTCTCACCCAAGAACTCAAACCCGATCACATGAACGAATCAGAAACGCTGATGCACCACCTGCCAACCCGACAAAATAAAAATGCCGCCCATACGAATAGGCGTAAATGCTGTTTTGTGCGAGTAGCTATCTCAAGCAGTGGAAATTAACCCACACCCACTCGTAGCCAGAACATATCAATTCGTTAATTGCCAGTAAACATAGATAGATTTTTTTTCGGGAATATCTAAGGCCATTATAAATTGAGAATATTATTAGCGAAGTTCATAATGACAGCTGACATCTAAAAGATACTAATACCGACATTACAATTATCATAAATTTATAGGCCCATCAACTAAATACGCATACTAATGTTAACATACAACCATAATCATGCATCTGGGTGAAACAAATGGGGCAACAACGCCTCAAATAAGACTCACAACTAAAACAAATCTAATCAACTCAACATCTCAATCAACTCAATCAACTAAACATCTCAATAAACCTCAACACGAACCCCGATTCCACACCTAAGTGCATCCGTAATCAACCCTCAACCCGGATTCCACATGTTTAAATGATCACACTCAGACGAGGCAAATATATCACAGCCTATACTCAAGTATAAGGCTTACTACATCACGCCATATCAAGATAAGGCCACTAAACCAAGTAATACAACTCATCATACGCCAACAACCCATAAACAACTCATCTAGTACAATCTAACCAAAATTGCCCCAAAACGATCATCACAGCCTCGAAATCAACTCAATCATACACAAACACACAAACATATATGTATAACATGCTCACAATTATCATCACCCAAATACATTCACGGTAGCAAATTAATCTACACCCCCGAAGCTTACATACCTACCTCGGCTAACAATATCAAACGCCTCGCGAAATCAACTCGTTCCGGGCTTCCCACGCCTCCACGCCTAATCATAACATCCGTAAAAATACAATTATTTAGTTACTACAATCTTAATCCCATTTTACTTTCCACTTAACAATTCCATTTGTGAGGCTTAGCTCGATAATCCACTAACTAAGGTTTCAAATTAACCCTTAACATCGTTTTTTTGGGCTTTTTATTTTCCAACTCGCAAATATTTAATTATCAACTTAACAACTCTAGGTGAAAATATTACTACGGTTCAAACCTTACTTAACAACTCTGTGGAAATATTAATCAACTTAGAAAATCCTAATTTCAACATAGTCTCTTCCAATCAACATCAAAATCACAACTTATACTCCAAAATAACTATATTAAGGTCCCATAATATCATAATACAATTTAAAGGAAATTTGGAAAAGTCAACCTAAAAGTCAACTATCCCATTCAACCCATTTCAACCCCAAAAATCGATTATTATCACTTCTAACCACATAATCCAAGCTTAGACGATACTTATATACCATTTAAAACTCAAGTCATAAAAGTCAATAAAGTCAAACTTTCAAAACTTTGAAATATAACAAAAAGTTTCCAACTTTCTTACTCAAGTTGGCAGGATGAGGAAGATGAAAACTAAACGCTTTTGTCTTCGTTAAAACGGAAGAAAACATTTTGGGGGAAGGAAAGACGCGGTTCTACTACAAAAGGGCATGAGGACGGGTTTTATGGATAAGAATGTAATGTCGATAAAGTGTCAAAGAAATATTTGTGAAACGACCTTAAGCCTCGCTTCGTAAAATGCGCGATTTCTCCACTTTTCGCACTTAAATCTTAATGAAAAACCATTTCAACGTGCCAAGCATTCCTGCAGACACAAATTACTACATTAAGATATTCCTGTGATAACGATTATATTTCGAAAGACGATACCATCACCGGTGCCCACTACCAACCTATATATATAATATAATTTAATCGCTGTACAGAATCTGCTATTTCTAGTAGAGATCGCAGAAGTTCATGGCGAGAAGTTTGGTTTGTCAATGTAAAGATTGAAGATGACACTCGCAAGCTCACATGTTCACTCCGATTCCTAAACGGACGCGCACCATCACCACGGATTTCTTTATTTCGACTTCCTGCATCTTTCCAGCGAACGTATCGGGATTTAAGCGATCGATGATTGTCAGTCTGCCACTTCTACCCATTAAATCGATCAAGAACCTCGGCAGACTAAATAAGATTTATGTCGACGACAAGGATCAAGACGGGGTTCCAGCAATACTTATCTCCGATTCTGGATGCCAGTTTAGTTCGAGATTTCGAGGGTTTTTTCAAGAGGCGCTGGGGACCGTAGCCGATTGAGTACATCTTTCCGGCCCCATAGACGGGAAATCGAGAGGACGACCAGACTTTGGAGGATATGCCGAGGTTCCGAGTTTCTCGTGAGCTGACATGAATAGTTTAAGACGGAGTTCGCGTGATAATAATAGTTTTCACGCTAGTATCGAGACGGCACCATTTCGAAAGTGCTATACGGGCAAAAAGTTTCAACTCCAAATTGGTTGGAATGAATGGAAAGAGGAAGGTTTAAGGCCCGAAGAAGTTGAAAGCGTCAAGTGAGAGAATTGTCGGGATACAACAACACTGAAAAACGCCTCTACCATTTACGTAAAAATATGCGATCGCCGATGGGGACTTCAGGTTTCAAGTTGGTGATCGGGTATTTTAGAGGGTATCTCATGGAAGGGGTAATGTGGTTTTTAAGGAAAGGGGAAGTTAACCTCGCTATACGGGACCGCTTGAGATTTTGGCGAGTCGGATTCAGAAGCTTATCGCTTGGGCGCCGCCTCTCCGGATCGATAGACCATAATTTATTTCATGTGTCTTGTTTGAGAATGTATAGTCTGGATGAATCTCACATTCTTAGCTCGCACCGTGGAACTTCAGGAGGATTCACCTTGGAGGAGAAGCCGCAGATTCTCAACCGCAAGGAAAAGCGCATCTCGTAAACAAAGGCTCAAGGCAGAATCAACGCACCGGCGAGCGCATACGGGAGCCAAGGATGACATGAGGAGTCATTACCCGCAACCTTTCGTAGGGAAGTGTTGTCAGAATGGTTTTGTTTTTACGCATCAGATGTCCGCGAAGCCGCATGGAAGCGTTTCTTCCGTGGTCGCTTTTACGAGAAATTTCAAGGCAAAATTTTATTAGCGGCAGACAAATAACTTGTTACGGTTAATGACAATTATATTATATCTATCTTTGTGGAACTCCAAGATAGTATAAATACTTTGAATAAAATCATATGTCGAGACTAAGATTAAATGAGTAGTAGTTTATGTCATGGATAATAACACATTTGAAATCGCTTTTAATTTAAAGTTTAATGGCTTAAAAATGAGAAACAAAAACCTAACCAAACGGACTTAAAGTCTGTCTTCTAAATATCTCACCAACCTTATCATCATTTCATTCTTATCACAAAACCCTCTTCCCCTTCCCCCGGCCCCGGCCGAATCCATCATGAAGAAAGAAAGATTACCCTCCATTTTCATCTCTTCCTTTGTTTTCATGGTTCAAAAAAGTTTCTATTATCATCTTCCCCTCATCATTCTCTACTCTTGGGCCGTAGTTAAACTCAAACTTTTTGTAATATTTCTAAAGTTATGAAAATTAACTTTTGTTGACTTTTTTCCAAATCACCTTTAAAATTGTAATACGATGTTATCAACCTAATATAGTTGTTTTCAGAAGTAGTTGTTGATTTTTAAAGTGTCATAGAAGAGAATATGTCGAAGAAGTTATCAGTAAAGATCAGTGAGTATTCGGGGTCGCTGCATTAAGATCATAGGAGATGGGTAAAATTAGTTGAATCGATTGTTGGATTAATTAGAACATTTAAAGTGATATCATTGGGGTAAAGCGACGCCTGAAATTACTGGGCGTCGGGACGGTTGAATTTATCGCTTTACTAGTCGCTTATGTAACGACCGCCTCGAGTCGCACCGGTTGAGCCACATCAACTCAGAGTATCCGAAAGTCACCATACGACGGCCTACACAAAAATAACCCGCTTTGAAAGTCAATAAACCGATAGTTTCGATAAAAAGTGAAATAGTTCAAAGTTCAAAAATGTTTCCATACGTATTTAACTATGTGGCACCTAATTCCGAATCCAAAGTACAAACTTCATAACATTACCAAGTCCAAAATACTCAATAAAAACAATTTTATAAATTTTCAACACCAAAACAAATACGAAGTCCCAGTACACCAAAAAAAATTGCCGAGAAGAAAAAGACGATCGCCGAGATCCCAACACCCGCCTTCTCACCTAAGTAAAATCAACGGTCACTCACGAACTCAACCGCTTCTTATGGCACTCCGTTAACTGAGTAGTCGAAGGGGTAAATGACAACTTAAGTGGAAACGAATCACCCGGGTGGTAACTTATCCATCCGAATGTATACACAAATAAAGATAGATGAATGGGACAGAGTATATATATGTACAAATAAAAGAATATACCCGGGGATCCAATACGATCAAAATAATAATAATCATCATCTATATATTAACATTTTGGGAGGACCTCAACTTATGTTAACTCCAATACGTTATATCCAGAGCAAGACGTCACATAATCAAGCCAGCAAAACATCATAAATTATCAAACACAACGGTTATACTACAACCATATAACAAACTCCGAAAACGGTAATTCATGACATTATCAAATATTTTGACGCAAATACATCCACCCAATGTCAACACAATGCAAGACAATTCACACTATAACTCAGATCCTACATTATATAATGGCGTTTGCCTTTTTTCAAGTGTGCTCACCCAGTATGTAACACAATTATAATATCATATCCTTTTTCTTCCGTGTGCTCACCTTCGTCACCCATAAAATATCATATCATTTCCTGCGCCACCCTCGATCACCCATACAATATCATAGCACACCCTATCCGGCATTGCACGACTTCTATATGACTCTAACACGCCCACATCTCAATACGCGCGACTACTTCCTCTATATGTCCGTGCACGACCAACAACCAACATCACACCAACATGTCAAATCATGACAAACATAACCATACACGACTAATTAACATCACAACAACTACAACAACCCCGATGTAACAATTGCATGAACAAACCACGCAACAATCTCAATATGGCACCCATACTATACATAATACAACAATCTCCTATAACATACTACCATAATATACATAACACAACCATCATATAACTCAACATTTCACAATTTCACAAATTACACTATCATATAAATTCATAAAACAATTATATAGTCACATATCTATTTATCAAGTACTTCACTCAAACTGTGAATAATACTATCATACGAAATGGGAGCAATCCCCACCTTTACAAGCACTCACTACCGCCTCGAGAAATCAATCGATCCGCAAGCCTTTCCCGCGTTCCGAGTCTAAACAAAACACCGAAAGTACGATTACTACAAACTTCGTTATAAATTCTCTTTTTAACAACTTTTAGCACTCCATTAGCCACTTTTTAGGTGAAATATTACTATTAAGCTCAAACGATAAAGCAAACAACACAATATCAACCCACACCTTAACCATCTCGGCCCCCTCTCTAACGCCATTTATCCCTTAAACAATCTTAACCAAAACCAACATATCAACTTTCCAAACAACTAAACCCGCTCCTAACAACCTTTAACCTCGTGAACCTGCTTACTAACCAAATCTAATAAAATCCACTTCAACATATATTCATCGAATTCTATAAATCATAATTCCATCGTCAAACAATCCATAATAAAGGTCCAAGAACATACTTATACCAATAAACGGTTTTGAAAGTCAACTCGGTTCAATCTCAAAAGTCAACCCAACTACACAAACATTTTTCTACCCCAAAAATCGGTCATTATCACTTCCTATACTATAATCTAAGCCTAGATAATAATTATATGCCATATTAAACCTCAAAACCCGAAGTCAAACTAAATCCCCAAAAAGTCAACGTCACTAAAACGTCACGAATTACTCATCCAAACGCCGGAACTTTAACTCAATTAATAACTAATTTAAAGCCCAAGACCTGATCAAGAATAATAATCGAAATACAAAAAGTCAATAAAGTCAACACATTCAAACTCAAGGAAATACTAAAAAGATCTTTGCCTTTTACCTTCCAATCGAAGAGGACACAGGGAAACTCTCCAAGAAATTTGAGGACCAAAGTCATGAGATGGGAGTGAGAATCAAGAAAGAAAACCATTTTAAAACGTGGTTTCAAGGGAGCAGGACGGGTTTTTTTTCTTTTTTTTCTTTTTTTCCTCTATGGCTTGCTTTTGGTACGGGAAGAACAGGAAAAAACGAGTTTACGCGATGAAAATCCGACTGCTCTAGTTTAAATGATACCTCCCGATTCAACTTATCTCAACTATTAAGTTCCAACATCAATATTTATAGTATAATGTAAATATAAAGCTGGGTCCAATTTATGTTAATTAAATTAATCTACATTTTAATTTATACCGACGAGTCGTTAATGTTCTGCGCTTAAATGCGCCAGAGTAATCTTCACCTGAGTCAAGTGTTGATAACTTAAATGTCATAAGTGATGGGGCTTAAAAACTAAAAACGTGTTGGCGGTTGCTCGAACCCTACCGAGTCATTACGACCTAACCCTCTAAAAATGGAATCGTTAAATGAATACTAAAACGGGTTGACATTGCAAGTGAGTAGTTTGTATTTCTTTATGGACGCTATGACAGCTTTTGAAAGACGGGAAGTACTGATTAGCTAGATGAGGCTTTATTATTGCTACCGAAAGTAAAGATTTAACTCAAGGTAGACGATTTACTTTCTCGAACGTGTCAATTTGGTGATAATCGCGAAAATGCTTATTCATATACGCTGCAATATCATTGTTCGCGGTACGATGGCCGTCGAAAGTAGTCAAGGCTGAGCGTGGGCGCTTAAGGATATATATACGCTTTGGAGGTTGTGATCGACGAGCTGGACGAGCTGATTCCCAGGTCGCTTTTGATCATATCAGTTTAGATGTTTTGTTGGTCGGACGGTCATCGACGAGTCATGCATATTTATTGACGTATAACAGTTTTACTATCCGGTATTTTCCTTATACCACGTATGTCATTAGATTTTGCCTCGCACTTCATTGTGCCATTGCTTAGTTTGGTGGTCGAAAGCGCATGCTTCTCCCCGCAGATCGAGGCTGATTGGTTGCGCTACTTTAGTTCTAGAACCGGATTTATATCGAAATGAGTTGATCGAGTCGTAGTTGATCAGTTGTCGAGTTAATCGAGTCGAGTTGATCGACTCGCCGAGTTCATCGAAATGTAGCTGATCGAGTTGTCGTTGATCGACTAAGTTGATCGAGCTGCTTGTACTGACGAGCTTAGTTGATCGAGTTGTTTAGTCGCTAACAAGAGTACCAGTTGTCAAGCTGGTCGAGTCAGGGTTCATTTGGGCATTGTTGCCACTATTTTTTTTAGACGCATTTATTGTGGTGTATGTCCTTACTAGATCACAAGTATGCTTAGCTTGATAGCCTACGAATTCTACGCACAGTTATGTCGATTAGTTTACTTTGCGATGTATACGATCATGAACTCGCTAATGATATTTTTATTTCATATTTTAATGGCCTTCAATTGTGTAGTATTCTGCAATAAGTCTCTATTTTATGCCAAGTTAGTTATTCTTATAGTACTCTACGCGAGCGAGTTAATTTTCACTCGAGATACATTGCTTCTCGCAATTATACCCTATTCGCCATGGCTTACATTTTATTTGTTCCAGGTTTGACAGGCAGATCAGCTGCCGCATTCGCTTCAGATGATCGTGGACCGAATTAGCGATGTATGTGGCCGAGATCCTCGCTACCGCATGTTGTTTCGTTGTAGTTTTCATGTCTATTGTTGTTATTTTTGGGATTTCACATTGTATATTGTTTGACATTTTGTACTTCGATACATGGTATATATTGTGGATTCTCATGGTTAGAGATACCACGACGGATTATTTTCTTAAAAACAAAAATTGTTCTTCAAATGTATTTTAATTTATCGAGTTATTTAAGGACATGCGAGTCTTTTTCAAATTGAGTCATCCATCGGCTCGGGTAACTCGATGTCCTGGATTTGGCGATTCTAACCTCAGGCCGACCAAGTGGTCTTTACAAGCGCCTTCACCGACCGGGGCTGACACCTCGTGATTCTCTTCGGTCAATTCGATGTCAATAAATTTAATCCCATGTCGCTGTAATGTATCAAACTCAGAATCCACTGCTTCCTGCGCCGGTCAGCCTTTGCCAGTCGGCCGCCTAGAGCTGGGACCATCCAAATTCGGATACCGTAGCTTCACCACAATCTAAAATCCCAAAAAATAACAAACAATATAGACATCAAAACTACAACCAAAACAAATGGGCAACCGCGAGGATCTACTGGCCACCCATCTCTCACATAAGCACTTAGTCCCCGATCTCACGAACGAATTAAACGCCTCGACGCATTCCACCCGTCAACCCGCACAAATAAAACGCCGCCCCATAGCGACGCGTAAGTTCTCGCGGCCTTAAATAATACTTATCTCAATAGCTGAAATTAACTCACACCCACTGTGTAACATAAGAATCAAAATATTAAATAGTAGACAGTAATCCTATACCGGCCATGCAATAATAAGAGAATATCGTTGCAGGTTCATTATCACGCTGCATCATAAAGTCATATGTCATTACTACGGTCATTAATCAAAGGTCTAAATCAAACCAATACGCACATTCTAATAAAAGATCCAACAACGAAAACTTTGATTTTCAAGGAAATAGCTAATAACAATGCCCAAATAAGTCCACAAACTTTACTTTATCAACCAAACCATGAAACATCACGACTAACAACTAGACCATCCCACTCCACAACTCTGCCAACAACGCTGGTACTACTCAGCCACAACTAAAACAACTCAATCAACTCATCATGAATCCGTATTTCTACAACTAATGCGCATATAATCAACCTCAACCTGCAGGGAAAAACTTATGCCCGTCGACATAAGCTAAACAACACACTCGTGAATGCAGGTACGAGGCAAATATAAAGACACTCATACACCGGGCAGATGCGCAATACCGATAACACAAATACACTCGTAACGAGATACGAGGCAAATACAACACACCTATACCTGGTACAAGCGTACACCGAACAACACACCTCGTAACGCAGGTACGAGGCAAATACAACACACTAATCAAGTACAAGAAAATACCGGCAACAACACTCGTGAATGAGGTACTATGTGAAATACAACATACTCATAACATAAGGCAATACTGGTAGTATAACTCAACATACATCAACCACCCCTAAACACCAACTTCGTTTATGCCACTCCAACCAACAAAACATCACACACAACTCCAACTTACTTCAATCAATAACGCATAGTCAAATAATCAACACATTCACGGCTAAGTAAACCACCTACACCCGCGGCATAAATACTCACCTTGGCTGAAGAATACGAACGCCTCGCCTAATCGCCCAAGTGCCTTTTCCCACGCTTCCCATGCCTAACTCAAAACAATCTTTGGTAAGCATAATTATTACTTACTACCATATTAACTCTATGAAGTTAACTTATCCAACTTACTCACAAGTTAGTTACCACCATCAACTTTAGGTAAAAAATTACTAAGCCGCTAGACAACTTAATAAAATAAATAAATTTAATCAACTCCAAATGATTCTTCTCAAACCATTCTATCCATTTTTAAACAACCTTCAATCCAAAAGCTAATTACCACTCACTCTACAACAACTCAAATCAACGCATCTCTTCCAACCACATACAAATCAAAATTATACTCCAAACACCATTTTAAAGGCCCAAAGACATACTTTTACAACTTAAAGGTGGTTTGAAAAGTCAACCTAAAGTCAATCCATGCACCACATCTAAATATATTTCAACCCCAAAAAAAAATTGACTATTATCACTTCTAACCATAATCCAAGCTTAGATGATAATTTCTATACCATTTTAATGTCCAACTCAAAGTGAACTCAAGTCAACAAAAATTCAAACTTACAAAAATAGACAACTATCAAGCCAAGATGCTTGATTTGAAGATTAAATACATTTAGAATATAATCAAGATGAGGAATAAGATTACGGAGCTATTTCAACAAGATTCCACCAAGAAAAATGAAAAAAAATCATGCTAAAGAAGATAGTGGAGTTCAACACTTAGCTCGGGCATGGGTTAGCTGGGTTATTTTGGACGCATTTACTAATAAATGGGGTCAGCAGATATTTTCAGAATGGCAAGCCTCAGTTGGTTTGCTATTTCTTTTCTCGGTTTAACAACACAACTCGAACATGAATTTAATTTCTACCCTCGAATCATATAATCACCCAACCGATATTACTTACTATACGACTACATTCTCAAAGGAAAGACTGAACAGGACAAAATGCTGAAAGACTCGCGGTGGCTCAGGAAGCCAATCATCAATCTACGACCGAATTCGGTGCGCCGGGCTGTATGCTACAAATGGTATCGAAAGCAAAAGTTCGTCCTGAATCATGAATCCAAGTCATTACGCAGAAGACAAAGCCGCGACACCTCTCAGGTCGTAGGACCACCTCCGTAATCTCTGCCACCTGACGGCAATGCCGGATACGCTCAACGAGACGTAGCATTTAAGCATGGGAGGCCAGACACCCGACCAATGCTGGTGGATGCTTTGACATGATTTGATCGGGTAATACTCATACCATCAAGATTTATCTTCTTTCTCGGAAGTTTCATCTCATAAAGAATCTCAATGTTAAGCTGCTAAGCCACCCGGGTAATTTAGACGGGGCGACCTTAATCGGTGTTTTCTCGCGAGAGCGATGACAAAATGCGCTGAGCACTAGTGGCTCAAAGCCTACCATCAAATCTAATAACGCACAAAACCAAGGCTTGGCCTGAAATGCTACAAAAATGTAAAACCGGTAACGACTGCTAATTAATAAATTAAAATGCGAGATTATTAACGGGTTAACGAGTTTGGAAACCACTTTTATATTTTATGTATTTATAAATGCCAAGGTTGGGGAGAGTTGGGCTTAATGCAGATAAGTTAAAATGGTAGGTATCGATCAATTAAACGTCGATTTTTCAATTTAAACTATCGGGCTCAACCCATCATCATTATTAACCAACCAAGGCCCAAAACAAAACACAAACCATCTTCTTCCCTCTCACGTCATTTAACGGCTCTCTCCCCCTCATTTGTTTTTCTCCGATTTCTCCTCCATCTCGCGAGCTTTGGACCTCAAATTTTTGGAGAAGTTTCCCCTCATCATCCTCTTCTATCTGTTGCAAAAAAGGCCTAAACTTTTGGGTATTTCTTGAGTTTCACCTCATATGTTGACTTTTGTTGACTTTGGTTTTCGATTTTTATTCTTTCAATTGATCTTCGGGTTTCAAATTAGTTGTTCCTGAGTTGAAATTACGCTGCTGACGGGAAATTTCTGACGCTTTTAGTGGACGCTTGACTTTTGAAATTTTAGCTCGACGACTTTTCGAGGTTATTATCGTATGTATCATTGTTGTCTAGGCCTAAAATTATAGTATAGATTATACAATCGATTTTGGGTAGAAAAGCAAGGGAAAGTGTCAGGGTTCACTGGGGTCGACTTCGCTCACTTCGTCGAAAACGTGTTAATGATATAATTATGTTGGGACGCGATTATAGTTTTTGCTGAGGTGAAATTGTGTCTTTAAAAAGTCAGTTGACGAGTTTAATATTAAATTAGTTTTTATTAGTTTCGAGTAGTAGCCTGGTTGTGATTAGAGGTCGTTAGTAACGGGCCCAATTAGTCGGAACGCCAATAATTCGGATTGTTTGGAATTGCTTAAGTGTTAGTATTCTGGGCATGAAAAGCTCTAAAGTTTAAGATTTAGGATTTAGTCGAACTTTGTCGCTTAGTTTATCAAGAAGTTTAACTAATAATATTTCACTTAAAGTGGACTAAATGTATTAAAAGTTTCTAAAGATAATTTATAACAAAAATTTGTAGTAATTGTATTTTCGGGTAATTCCGTTTTGTGACTGAACGCGGAAAGCCATGATCGACATTCAGACGGGCGCTAGCTAAATAGCCAAAGGGATTTATCACTGCTTCGACAATACATTATGCTTGAAAGCAAGATATGGTAAATTGATCGCGACTATGTATATGCGCCATTTAACTTATCCGTTAGTATAGTCGCGAAATCGCGAAACGCCGAAATACACATTGTTGTATATATTACGGCAAGAGTTCTATATGAAATTATCAGACGGCATAGCTATGGGCGCTTATATCGAGATTATCATGATTGCTTCATGGTTGTTCTATCTTAGATTTCTTGTACAAGTGTGATAATTGTTCGAGTCAGCAGATTGGGTCTCGACGCGTACGCTTGATGCTGCATGTCAATTAAGTAAATGTCTTTAGCCGAGTACGCTTGGGACGACGCGTCGGGCGCGAGCCTCGCTGAAAAGGATACGATGATGCTTGGTGTTCGGCATGAAATGACGTTATTGTCATGCTCGAAAGAAATTACTTTAAAAAGCGACGGGATATCAGATGCGGATATCATGGCGGCTTCATTTTCGTAAGTTTATTATATCGTTGTCGCGGGTATAAACGCTGTGTCGGTAATTCTATGCTGTTTTTACTCGCTTGATTATGTGATACGAGATCTCCGGGTATAATACTGGTTAATATAAGTCGAAATTTCTAAATATACGATGTTGACGATGATTATTTTTGCTATGACGCCATGGATAATCGATATGTTCTTTATTGTACATATATACACTTTATCATCCGAATATATTCTTTTATCATGGTACCTCATTCGGATGTGATAAGTTACCATCCGCGATTGCTTCCACTTACCCCTTCCCACCTCCGCATTTGACAGCGATTCGGTAAGTTTAATCTTCGTGAGTGCCCATCGACTTTAGTTAAAGTAGACGGCATTGCGATCCTGGCAGATTCATCTTTTCTATTATTTTTTAATGTACTCGGCCAGATTTTGCTTGGGGTATTGAAAATTGTAAACTATTTTGTGAGTATTAGACTCGTATGGATGGAGTTTTTACACTTTGTTTTGGATTAAAGTGATGTCATCACGGGTAAACCCGTGATTAAAAAATTTTGAATTTTTAGAACTATTTCACTTTGTCAAACTATCAGCTTATTGGTTATCAAACAGTGATTTTTTTTCAGGTCAACCATCGATGCGACTCAGATATATTGTGTTGATAATCTATCTAACCTCGAGGGCTTATTTACTCGAGCGCGGTCGCTACACTAAACAAACTCATTTATTAAGAATCAATATAAACTACTTTGTAATGATGATACTTTTAGTGTATGGATATACTTGTATACGAATGCAGGAAACGGGTCTAACTCGCCAAGCACAAAAGAGCTACGGGGTTTTCCAAAAATTATGGTTGTGACTAGATATGGACACTACAAGTTTTTGTGATGTCGTTTTGATTGATAGATGCAGGAATTTTTATGGACCTCATGAATTGGATGAATTTGTAGTAGTGTTCATTTATGATAATTTGGTGTATTCGAGTAGTCGTGAAGATGAAAAGTATTTATCATTTCTCGAGTAGCCTGAGGCTAAATATCACGTTAAGTTTTGGAAAATGTGAATTTTGATTTGGTGTGTAGTTTGGGGACATGTAATTTTTGGAGAGGTTATGTTAATTGTAACGCTTCTATATCCCGATTAACTCCGGCGGTGTACCGCTTGTGTAAATTAAGTAATGAATCGGGTCGTATAAAAATATGGTTATCTTAAGGATCTTAGCAGTGGAACATATTTCGTATATGAAATACATAGATGTTAATTTTAGAGTCGAATGGATTAAAATATGTGGGCATACCAAGAGATGTGACTAATTCTTCTCGAATCTAATCAAGGAATCACAATGCAATAAAAAGCGAGGCTGCCAGGTACTGAGGCTAAAAGATTCCAGAATAGATTATATATCCCAGAAGTTACCAAGACGTATCACGATTTAAGAACGTGGTTATTGAGACTCAAAATAAAATGGATATTTGGCTGAAGTTCAGAAGCGTTAGTTCGATTTTTAGCAAATCGAGAGTTAAATATAGTACAACTCTTTTAAAGGATCGAGTAGATATGGAACATATGATCATGAATTTTGCTTTCAATCGGTATTAATGTTCCTGAAGACAATTGGTATTTGGGTCATCAGGGATATTTCTCAAGTTAGCTCAGTTTCCTTCAAATCGATCGACTTAATACCTATGACAAAGATCGTGACCCACCCGTGAAATTTATTTATTATAAGATCAAACTTGAAATTTTAAACGAGGTAGGAGAAAGAAAAAATTATTGTCCTAGTATATTAATGGAATTTTAGTGTGGATAAATCTAATATAAGTTGAATAGCAAAAGCAGTACCCAATATGTGGCATGACGACTCAAGGAAATAATCGACATAAGATAAAGGACAGTTGTCTTGTGAATTATCTTAAAGACGTAGATTCAGATCTTTTGACGAATAAGATTAAGAAGGTGTGTATATGTTCAAATTTCGAGCATAAAACTTTTGTTAAGAGGGTGACTGAATAACCCGACTTTATGATTCAAGAATCTAGATTTACCTAAACAAACTCGCATTGCAGGTTGTAGATAAATAATATTACGCATCTTTTCCTCCTAATGAAGAAAGGAAATGACACCTCACGCTTTGTTTCTTATTAGACACCTCCTACTTGCTTCCTGACACCTCGTGTTTATTATATTGATTTCAGCTAAGCAACTTCATTTAACCCAAGGAAAAGGAAATCTACAAAGACACTTTCTCCTCTTTTTCTTTCTTAGGCCACCACCCCTCCACCTTTCCTAAACTTTTTTCTTTTCTTTTGTTGTTATTCCTCCTTACATCATAACCTTTAAAGTTGCTTTTAAATTTAAGAAGTAAAATTGTCGACATCAATGTGATCCAAGCAGCAAAGTTGTCGACATTTTGCTCATCATGGCACCCATCACACATTTATAACCTTCTCACATTGCGAATACGTATTGTATACGCTGATCATAAAGTGTATAACTATTAAAAGGATTACGAGTCTGGGTTGACATTTATAATGAATGAAAGTGGATATATGGAAAATTATTTATCGAGATTTAATTTCTAGTAAAACGTGATCTCGACTATAATAGTGTTATAATGGTACACCTGCATAAGTATAAAAAATGGGTCGATTGAACTAATCAAGTTGTATTGAGAAACTATGTCAATATCAATATACGGTATACTGGATGTTATAGATTCAGATATGACATGACTATATACGAGAAAAGAGGTAAATGCTATAAAAATAACGTTAAAACGAAATTATATGGTTTAGCGAACGTAATGGCGAAGCGGATAAATCATTTGGGTTGATAACATTAAAAAAGATCGTGATGAAAATACCGAAATAGAATCATGTAATATTGATGTTTACTTAAACGCTGAGATTCTGATGATCTACGCAAAGATAAAACGCATTTATGCAAGATTATGAAACGAATATTACGCATACGAAGTTAATAATAAGGTGATATTAATATCATAAGACGGGATATATAAATTAGATATTGTCCATGCTGTGACGAGCACCATCAGTAAAGATGAGATATCATGAATAGCTGATAGGGAGATGACGACAACTCGATCAATTACTGATCAGAAGAAATAAATAATAACATATGCATCGTGAATGCTCGAATGGGTCGATTGTACCGCCAAGTCATGATCGATAATATAAGAAAAAGAATGCTTAATAACGGTTTACGATAAACCCATTTGCATAGATGTATCAGAAATTATCGAGGTCATGGATGACATTTGTTTATATCGAACGGCATGACAAGATGACGCTACGATACAATATTATGAAAGGGATGATTTGAGTCATGAATTACGAGCCATATGTTTCTGGCATTCTCTTAGAATCATGGTCCCATAAGATCACCGTATTCGCAAACTAACACCTCAAGGTCTGCATTCATAGGAACTCAATCAACTTAGTCCGGGTATTAAATGGAATCAACCGTCTTCTTTGAGCCAAGATGGGCAACAATGATTAAGCCTCTATTAAAGTGCGTAGACTCTAATAAAGTACTGATTAAAGTTTATTGTCGCCATGGATATATCGGGAGTTCTTGATTTTGTAGGTGATAATAATATATTAAACTATTTGATATTATCTTATTATATTATCAGCATTATTTTGTAAGTTGATCAGATTAAATTGTTCGAGATATTAAATTACAGACCATACGATCATCAGTTGATACTAAATAAGTATGATAAAATATAGATGAAAGTAACATCATGACTACGACATTACATGTTTATATACGCGCTGTTGAATAATAGCCGTTATACGAGTATTCACGAGCTTTGCAAGCTCAGTCTTCTATTTTGGGGACCCCTGTTGTCAAGGTCATTCAAAGCCTGGCATCAAAGACCAATGGCTGGGCATGAGTTTGTTTAACTGGATTCAGATCATATGGACTCAGCCTCCGCGTTGCACTCATGGCCAAAAGATGTATTTAGAAATATGTTGTATATGATTTGTACTATTTATGAAATTGTGAATTGTAATATTTGTTGGGTTGTCTTGCATCACCATCTCAGCATAAATAATACAGATTTTTTTCGCTTCTTTTGGTCCGGCTTGTATGGTGACTCGATGTTCATGTTGTCAAGAATCTAAATCTCAAATTGACCAAGGGTCGTTACTATTTGAAATCAATGCTTATTCGTTTCATTTATTTGCCTATCATGACAATTGTTGTAACAATTCATTTACTAGTTAAGGATTACATAAACTGAACATTCAATCATAGTAATTGTAATTACAAGTCCAAGTTTCACAGATAATACCTGAATATCACAGAATCCATGCATAATCGTTACAATAACAATATCAACATTATTGCATGCCGCTATTATCTCGAATCACTAATACAGATAAAGTGATTTGCCAAATTATATTTGTATGAAATTAAACCGCATTCGCTAAATCGGTAGTCGAATGAATCAACAAATATTCTCACTGGAAATTTTACAATGATAATGTAAAAATATAAATTGATAAACCAATTAATTAATTAGTCAATTAAATTAATTCAATAGTTAGTTGAGCTGCTAGCAACTCTGTTGTTAGTTACTAATAACAACTTGTTAGTGCTTAATTTTCTTAACGCTTTTAATTAAATTAAACAGTTTGTCATTAACTATTCCGCATAATCGGGGTCGCATTTATTAGGATTTGATGGATCGGGCTCACAAACCACCACACCGGTCTTTTTTTCAACACGCTTTTGTCCTCACCACGCAAGCTCACCTGAAACTTCCTCACCGGCCACCATTCCCTAATTACTCACAAGACGCTAACACCCAGCCTACAGATAAGCTCGGGCATAAGACAGATTCAAAGTGTATGAGTAGCATCTAACCGAACTACATCAAAACATCACAATCACACACTTCAGTCGGGTATATTACAAAGAGGCACTACAATCGGAGCGCCTCAAAGAATCGATTATCGGTCTAGACTTCGTGAAACATTATCGATAGGCTTCCGCTGAATCTCCGTAGTTTTCCTCTTTACAAAATATGTTTTAGCTACATCTAATAGATCCTGTTTTAGTTAAAGTTTTAAACGTTTATACACATATTTTTCCAATGTTTCATTTGAAAAGCCTAATTAGGTTATTTTTTCATGACTAATTAAACTGCTATACACAGTATAAATTGCTTTTACTGCTTTTTAAAGGGTTTACAATATTTTAATTGGTTACCTTAGTAAATCGAATGGCTTAAACTCATCCAAATTTGACCTAATATTTTTCCTTAAATTTTATGTTACGTAAGCTCCTCCGATGTAAAAATTTGAGATTTTTGAATTTCTAAGTATTTTTTATGAATTTAAATTATAATATTTTACTAATTACAAATTACATAATTAATTTCTCCATAATATATTTTTCTATAAATTCTTATTAGATAATTTTAAGAATGTTAGCGGAAAAGGCTTTCTATGAAAATTAGATTTTTGAGAAGTTTAAAGCCTTCCAAAACGCTCTTTGAAAAGGTTGAATTAAATCGTAAAACCGAAAATTACCATAAAAATCGGACACCTTTAACTTCACGATCGTTACTGATGTCCTATTAATTAAACGGGCGTGTTCCTACCGAGCGTTATCCAATCAGTTGCCATCTCAGACGGCGGCCCCTGCTTTTTAAAATTACGGTAATTCATTTTGGGTTTTATGAATAAATATCATATCTTAAATTATGGTAGTTATAATTACTAAATTTAAAATGATTTTAGTTAATCTAATTGTCCTTTAATGATTAAGTAGTTATTAATTTATTAAAAGGATAAATATTAAAATAATTATCTAGTTATTAAATATATAATGAATATAATTACTTGCAAGTATTTATATTATTATATACGCGTGAAATAATATCGTGAGCCACTCATTGGATACATTTATATATATATGTATCACCTAATTTTGATTATATATTTTAGTATGAATTTAATTACGTGATTTAATTTGACGGTAAATCAAAATGAAAACTATTGATGATTGTCAATCATATTTAAATTTGAATTTGATTGAGGATAATTATCTCAAATTTCATAAGTAGTATTTATAAAGATACTTATTGCATATGGTTCTATGTTATTGGTGTATTGATCGTATGTTTATTGATACTTATCAGATTCACACTTAATGGCTTAATGACGTTTATTTGACTTTTATAGTCATTTATTCCATACCATTTAATATGGTTTATCAATCCACGCTTACGTGATTTATTTCTTACATATATATCAGAATGGAAACGGAAAGGAAATATACTGATATTTAATTTCAGTTTTGTATTTTTATTTAAATATGGTCTGCGAACTGCTTATTCATTAGAAATAGCCACTAAGCCATATTTATTTATTTTAATTTATCCACAAGCCTGCTGTGGTTGCTTAGTTAAAGTTAGTAAATAAATGTATCGCATGAGGTATCAAGACGCTGCTTCACCCGGGATTTACATTCAAGCGAATCCTAAAGTTTTCGTAAGCCAAGACATAAGACTCCAGATGGCAAATGTCAAATAGGGGCTTATGTTAGTATTAATTGTGCACAAATACATCCAAATAGGTCATATAACATATCTCGACCGTATTATTTATTTTATTTCAACAGGTATATTACTTCGAAATGCTATATAACATGTTAAATAATGTCAACATTTAATTCCACCATTAAATTTAAGCGGGCAGATAATAATTTTAAAGTCACGCAACTTATCACGTACTACCGACACCGCGACGGCAGCAGACCGGTGTCTTCGGCTGCATTTAATAAACGGATCAGCGTCATGATTTACCAACGCTGCTGGCTTCGTAAGATCATTCCAAACTAACTTATCGGGTTTAATCGGTAGCTTAACCGGTGATTTACCAACGCCAAGGGGCTCGGTGATACTGCCGCGTAATAACCCGTCCCAAAAATTCTAAATAATAAATGCTGAATATTAAAATGTGATATTTTAAAACTCGAATATTTTAATAACATTTCTTCTAGACTCGAACTACTTTTTTATCGTTGTTGAACTCGATAGCTTCCTATTCGGTTTAAAAAAAAAATCTCTATTTTGCTACACTCAAGAGCCAAGCCATGAAGTCAAAAAATCTCACAATCTCTCACCAAACCCCCCACCTCGATTTTTTCTGACTTTTCCCCCAATTCTGCAATGCATTTTCGAGGATCAGAGATTTTGATTCTCCTCAACATTCGCAGATCTTCCGAGGTAGCAGCGTCGCACCTTTTCAAGTTTTTATCACTTTAAATCTTGCTCACTTTAATGACTTTCGTTGACTTTTTTTCAAAACGTTTTAAACGGTATAAGTACGCTGACCTTCATTATAGTTGTTTTGATGTGAAAATTGTGATTTATAAGTTGTCAAAGTTAAATATGCCAAATGAGTTTTGTTTATTTGAAAATTAAACGGGTTTTGAAGACAAAGATGGTTAAAACGGGATAATTAGTTGTTAATATCAAAACTTTATGGGCTTGTAAACTAGTAACTGGAACTTAATCATTAAAATGGATAGTTTGTAACTCTAAAGTCGAGCAGTTATAATGTATCCTCACGTTATTTTGGGAGTATAAATACGAGATAAAGTAACAAGCAGCATATTATATTACTAGTTGTATATTATATGAGTAATTATAATTTGAATGTCATAGTGTCGACGTGAAGATCATTGTCATATCATGAGTTATATAGCTACCGAGTGAAGAAGTTACTTTGCTTATATATATATGTATTTACTTGAACTGCTGAAGGCGATATTGTTTCAGGTGATTACTGAGACTTATATATGTGAATATATTATTGATCGCGATTGATATTTCGGAAAGTACCATATCGAATTTTGTATGGCCTTATTGCTCCTGATGTCAAGTCAGTAATGAGCTATCGGGAGATAAGATAGTTGGAATCATAGGATTTCGGATTTGCTCGAAATAAGTTTCAGATGTAGGCTTTCCTGTCTAATTTGACTCAATATATTTTAAGATGGATTTGACGATTGAAATAAAAGAATTCACCTAAGAGTCGGAAACGACAAGTGGATAGATCGCCGCTGTTATCGCTTCGCACTTCGACATATCGGGAGCGCACATATCGCTTCAGACGGGAGCGTGGTTGCTATTGCCTCTCGCACTTCGGCATCGGCGGTTTGCTATTGCCTCGCACTGCATTCAAGGTGGTCATATCGCTTGGTACGACGGCACGAGTTGTTCTCCCCAGGCAGAGGTCATGTATATGCGCATTAGCAAGAGAAAGCCTACGTGCCGAGTTGGCTGAGTTGTATATCAAAGTGATGTTGGCCGCTGAGGTATAGTCAGAGATCGGTACGGATCATTGATAGCCAGAATCAAGGGTATCCGTTTGACTTTCATAATAGTTTCCATGTGGATCGCGGATTTCTATCTACTGGGATTCCTTTATCGTAATACTTTGTTACATATGTTGTTCCACGCTTTAACGATGATTTTTATCTCAGATTGATTTCCTTTATCGAGACCTTAAATTGTATTAGTGTTATAAAGACGTATAAGAATCCCTTGAAATCATAAGTTACGGCCTTATGTATCTTTTTTATTCGGAGGTTTATCTGATATATATCTATGACTCCTAGCTATATTTTACCATTTCATTGTTCAGGGACCAAGTTCCACCCCGTGATAAAAGATTCACTAAGCTTCTCAGCCTACACCCTATTCGCTCTCGCATGATTTTTTTGTGCGCCGACAGTGGTGACTTTGACATCTTAGTCTCTCTCTTCTGTTTCGTAAGGACGTGGCTCGAGCTTAAAGTGAAATGACCAAAGCATGATGATCTCATAGCCTTGTCTAGTTGCTTGTGAAGTGTTTCTATTATAGTCATGTCTATAATGTTGTATTGATTTTGATCGAGTTGATTTTTTGTTTTCACGTATTTGCAAACTGATGTAAAGTAATTCTTATGGAGTTTATGTTTCACGGATCGACTTCGTGGTTGTGCATCTACCTAATGATCTTTTTATTTAAAACCGTATTTCCGTGACTTTTATCGTGAAGTTTTTGATTTGTTTGAACACAGGTTGTCTTTTTAAACGAAGTCATCCATCGCATTTGATGCACTCGATGTTCGTGATCATGATGACTCTAACTCGTGGCCGACCTGTGGCGGTCGTTAAGGGCTGGCAAGACCTCGTTAGAGTATTAGTGACCCAAGAGTCAGGTCACGGTACGCACTGATTAGCATCTACTATCGTTGTCATTCAAAACGTATGCTTGTTTCCGCTTGGATTCCAACCACAAGGATCTTAGATAATTGCATATTTCAGGAGATGAAATACGGTATAATATTTACAATTTATTTGTATGTTTGATTGTTTTTAACTATAATATCTCAGAATCGCATGTTTCCTATTGACATGATTGGCACACCACGATTACCTATTTATTCATTGGATAATCAAGCAAAATTAAAACATAACTTTATTATGTGAAATAAAACAAGCAAGTGAGAATCCATAAACTGGGTAATATATACAGGATAAATGCTAAACACATTTTCCTTCATAAGCTATCAAGATGGTTATCATAATAAAAAGACAATTAATGAATACCGAATTATTTCAAAACTGGATTAATCACATTGGGATACGCATTCGAACTTAGGTTCAAGTTACCAAACGCTATGTAATATGATTGAAAGATAAATGGTAGTTTATCTCAATCATGGATTACAGGAAGATTAATATGTTATATTTGCTCTTAGCCACCATATAAGTTTTAAATAATTGGTTTAATCTTTTATAACCCAATCGAGAAAACTATTGATGATCTCTCGAATGTTACGTATCTACATTCCAAGACATGTCATTGGTATTTTGGTTTCATCAACAAGAATGAACTCAGTTCTTGAATTGTTATGAAACATAAGCTTCAGGGTTTCTATAACTGCATAAGAAATATTGTCTATAGTAGTCACATCACTAGAACGCTGAAATAAGCATTAAAGAACTATAATTTGAGGTTAATGATTAATTTCAAGATTTCAAATATTAAGCACAAAAAAGAAGGATATTAATGACACTTCGAATAGAAAGCAGAGGTTTCGATTAAACCTCATATCTCAAATGATTTGTTATCAAAAAATCTAAATGTCGCATAAGCAATTACCAAATAGTTTTAGATATTTTTTTGACTCACATGATTTTAGATCATAACGAAGTCAAGTATAGTAGTAGCCAGAGACAAGTGCACAAAGAAATATTATTGAGCTCTTGTGTAATGTTAGTGACTACATTATAGTTCCTACGTTAAATCATCCACCTAATGGTCGAACTTCTTAAACTATTTTCTTTTAACCTATATTTCTTACAGATGATATTTTCAATAAAAATACAATTGAGTAATACTTGTGATAAAATGACTTTGATGTACTTAAGTTTAATCTACAAGATGAACCTGAATAACTCTCGCTGTAGTTTAATGGGAGTGGTCGCTGATCTGATTTAGTTTGTATATTCACATAAAGTCAATCAAGGACATAGTCATCGAACGATACACGTAATCTGATAAAGAGTACGGGAAGGACCATATAAATACTTATCAAGTTCTCAATTAAGTATCATCTACATGAGTAATGTATTTTCTCCGAGGAAACGAAACATCATTCTCATCTTAAAAGCCGCATTGAGCAAGATAATGCAGTTAGAAGGAAATCATAAGTACCATATTTAAAATACAATGGATTTAAGTCTTTCAATTTTATACCAAAATAATTTTTCTATCTTCTTAATTTTGGGAGGTGGCCACTTAGCTTGAGTGATACAAGTAAGAATTCTGTGTTCAATGTAGTTGAAACAATAATGGAATAAATTTTGCATATCAAATTTGCTGCACATTTTAAACTAAATTTATTCATAATTAACCGTAGGACAACTCAAAAATTATATTTGACAAAAAAAAATTTCAAACGTCTCAAATGGACAAGTTAATTTTGTATCACTGAAGTAGACATAATTTAACACGAGGTCTAATGTTGAGATTATGTTATCATGTACATAATCAGAATGAAATTGGTATTTATTTCCATCTACTATGTGGATGTTGTAATTTATTGTATGTATAGTATCTTTCTCGTGAAGTATAAAAAGGTGGAATAAATATATGACTTGAATATATTCGTTGGCTCCTTAGAGATCGCAATCCAAAGGTTAGAATCTCGGTTATATCGTGAATGTTGTGTGATTACCTCGATGCATCGCTAACGCCTAACGCGAAAGATAAAGGATGCTATGAATAAATCATACCTTATGTATTTACTCGGTGTCATCTAAGCCAAATATAATCGAATGCAGCCGAGATAACTCACTCTTATCTATCTTCTAGATGGTGATTCATCATAATTCAAGAAACATGTTTCCATTAAATGAACATATAGTCATAAATGGAATCAAACTTTTGGTTTCACCAAGTTAATGTATTTATCAAGTTGACTATACTCATATATTTCAAACTTATTCCTTATCGGGATACCCACTTGTCAGAAATACGTGATTTAAGTGAGTAATCCAAAGAATGTTCCTAAGTAATGATCAGTGATGATGCATACCGACATTGTTATTGGAAGCTTACATCTCAAACGAGAACAAGAAAGGAAAACGACAGATTTTGTGATTCAAGTCGCAAACTCGAGATGAGTATAACGAGTTAAAATCTTCATCTTGATATTTCGATTAAAAATCAAAAGGGCCGCAGTGAAGATCAACCATGAAGTTCCTTAAAGGTTGGGGCTGAGCACAACTACACATAATGTTTTGTACATCGAGTACTAAAGGAATTCTATTACAACCTCGAAAGTACAATAAGCATTAAATATACGTGACATACGCTATATTATTACAAAATACAAGCTATGACACTCAAGCCATAAGCTGCTAATGAAATGCTAAGCTTCGAGGTGTGAATAAAATCTATGATAAATTAAATTCTATGATAGATAGATTCTCTTATCAATGTTAAAACTCTCTATTAGAGGTCCGTCTCACAATTAATGACCTCACGCGATCAGAGCGGCCGGAATCTATTTACAGAATTTGACTATTACAGGATAGTAATACGATTCAACAGACGCCATGTCGGATCATGCGTCATGATCAATGATCATGACATAACACAATTCTCATAATAGGAATTGTCTAAGTTTCATTAAAGGTATTCACGCTAATCTTCGAATACGCTTTGTAGTAACTTTAAGAGAATGAGGTGACTATAGTTACGTGGAACGGATCTATTGGCTGGGTATCGAACCGAACGCGAGAATGTTGTCATGATGCTTTTCCAATGTAGAATACTATTAGCCAAGTAACTCATGAATAGGGCCGAAAGATAGTATACTCCTGAGAATAAACTAAGAAAACTTGAACTCAGATACGACATTACCACTCAACTTGTATTATTTGGTAACGTTATTAAAGTTAATATGCATTTAATAAGATGATGTGTTTTAACATACTCAATCAGGTTTTAAACCTACTCAATTAGTTAACCGAGAAATGACTAACGCCATAAAATATGAAATAGTCTTTACATATACCAAACCAGATTTTTCCTCATACACTTAACTAGTGAAAGATTTGAGGGAAACTGACCTACGGTAAGTGTCCATATTTTCAAAGCTAAAAGTTTCGCAAAAAGCTTTAAAACCCATTTTGTACATAATTATGTACGAGGATAATCTTAGCCATCGGCCATTCCCATGGTCGAGACCGAAAGGTATGGATGTAAAGTTTACTTGTAAGTGGTGGCCTCAAGGCGATATGATCGTGATCATTACCCTTCCAACTTTACATGTCTTAAAAGACCTAAAGAGTTTAATGCAGCTTAAAGGCGTTCCACGTGTCGACTCGAAAGCAAGCATCTCGGAGTTAATATATTCTACCGCGACAAATTAAGCTTTGATTTCACAAAGAACGGCAAGAAACTAAACGATGCAAGTTGCTCGGGAGCTAGTTCATCTACTTTCTCTCGAATAAGTTAAATAATTGATCGAATGTGCGTAATTTTGTTTTACAATCTAATTGTTAACTACAATATATGCAACGTATTAATTCAACGATACTGGCTTATCAAGCTTCTACGCTTGGTTGAAATAATATATCCCAAAGCAAGTCTATGTTTCTAGAGAAAAGATGTAAGGCTGACAAGAGAACTCTTCAAGTCTGTATACAAGAAGAATATTCCCCGGTCACATTGCTGAGCGCGCCGGGCAACTAGCATTCACGACCAGATACTGGACATTGATTGATTTTCGATCAGCGGATCTAGTAAGTCAAATCAATTCCTTGGCTGGGCTAACGCTTTGCATAACCGAGGAGTCGATTTTGATCGCCGCAAAAATCATAGAAGATATCTATATTTTTTCCTACAAATTTTGGCGAACTATCGTTTAGTACCCTAGACCTCCGTATATAACTATCTATGTTGGTATGAAGTCGCTTTAACCATGCTTTTCAAACGCTCACGTCGGATCATAAACGGATATGTCAAGCGGCATAAGAATCATAAGAAGACGCTGAGCATATTATGCGGATTTGTCCATCCTGATATACAAGTGTATCTCGTGCCTCTCGAGAATCATGGTCGATAAGACTGACGCTGTCGGGTTTATCAATATGGTTTCATAGTTCAAGTAAAGAAAGTCCCGGGTATTTCTACGACACTTCTTTCCTATAAATTTGGCGATTGCAGATCTCGGTATTAAAGAATTGTAAAGTAATCATCCAAGAAATGTGGAGTTATTGGAAATCAATAGTTATTGGTCTCATTTATTATGCCCATTTACAATTGTTGTAAACAATTCATTTACTAGTTTAGTGAATGTGGTTACATGGGATGAACATTCAATCACAAGAATTTAATTACTACGGCTCTCGTGATAATTTGGTGATTATGCCGCATTGCTAGATCTCATGCATAATCATTATAATAATAATAATAATGGTCAATTATATTATCAGCACTACCCTCAAGCCGGCCGCCTGAAAGTTAAGATCATTATCAACCTACACCAAAGTCACCAATCAATGGATACAACAAATACGACTCACGACATTTAACAAAACAAAACTCTATTCATCGTGGTGTCCATTAACATGATCCAACAAAATAATGTACAACAAAATACAATCCACCGAATACAACTCCCAAGGATATAAAGAAGTCCAAAATACAATACACAAGTCTGTAAATATACAACCGAATTCAAAAGGAAAACGACCGATGGCGACTTCTTTACGCCCCACCACCGCCTCACCTATGATCTCCACGCACAAAGAAATGCATCCTCGAGCCACCTCAACGATCGCTCCTAGAGACTCCGAAAATGGTAAACGACTACCATGAGAATACTGAGTCAGCTTATTGTTCACTAATATAAATACCACGCATTTCGATTCCATCACATATATTCATGCTTATATATATATATAACCTATGCACATACATTAACCAGGCCACACAATGAATAACTGTCCACATATCACATAGATTTCTCTTATACGATGTTACATAACGCTATACACATGAGATTATAACCATAAATAATGCATATTCATTTATGAAATGGGGCCTCAACAATAATAAAATCATCAAACGAGAATCCACCTCCACAATGATACATATGAGGAATCCACCCAAATAATACACATACGGTGAATCCACCTCCAGCACCGATTTACCCACCTCCATCCTCCCGACCGAGGCTACACTCCCCTCAACGCAAGATATCACACCAAACCTCCCGAATCCACTCGGCTACTCACAATATGCACACCGCAAATAACACGCAAAAGAATCAAAAACACATCTCACATTACCCACACACAACACACGTACCAATAATAATAAAGACACAACACAAGATATCAAAGATACGTGCATACCCACAACTTCATAACATGAATCATAAATCTCAATTATCTTATTAATATAACTCCATAATCATAATTATCTCATAATATCAATCAAAAGTCTCAATTATTTCATAATACGAATCATAATTCATAATTTCCATTATTAAATATTTAACTATATACAATACACATGTCAAAAACAATCCCAAGACAACACATGCAAATGTATAACATAATATATATGAAACCTTTATCATGAGATTTGTACTCACCTCGAGCCCAAAAGAATATAATCCTAGGCAGTCCCCGAGTGTTATACCACGTCTCACGATTCAAATTTACAACTCTTAGCAATCATCCTATCCCCAAGATTGATATACACTTCTAACATTCCAACGTAACTACATTCCAATCGCCAACTTCGTAAAATCTCAATATTCGGTCATCACCTTATTACCCCAACAATAACACCTTAAGCACATTCTAATCAATCCAGCAATCAATTGACAACTAATTAATCCATTAAATACAACCTCCAATTCAAACACTAATTACTATACGAACTTTTTCCAAACTTTCTCAACCCAATCTCTACATATCCATATCCAAACCAATAATTCTATACCAAAACAACTATATTAAAGTCCTTTAACCTCATATTACAATTCTAAAGTTGATTTAAGAAAACTCAATAAAAGTCAACCCTCAACTTACACCACCTTCTAACCCCAATAATCACTCAAAATCACCGCTTAACGCCTAAACTATACTTAGATAACATTTCTATACCATAATAAATCTTAAAGTCAACACAAAAGTCAAACTAGTAACGGTCAACTATAGCCTCAAATAATGTGATTTGAAGATTAAAACTCATATTCCTTTTGATGAACGAGATGAAAAATCTAGATTACAAGTTTGGGGATTCCACAAGATTTAAGCAAGAAAATGAAAAAACTAAATCCGGAACGCGAGAGGAGTGGTTCGCCCTTTGCCATGAAATAAGAAGATTTGTGATAAGGTTAAAAAGATGATAAGTATAAGAAGCGGTGGAGGTAGGTGGGAAGTGGGACTCTAAGCGGAGTTTGGTCTCATGGTTCAAGTAAATTTCGCTTCTTTCTGCTTAACAACCTAATTTAACACGAAATAAATTAAATTTCTATTCTCAAAATATATTATCGCACAACCTGTATATTATCATTATTCCATTGTACTTCCAACTATGACCACAAACACTAATCGGGCAACTAAAATGACATTAAGAAAAATGCTTATACGGAACGGCGAGTTTTGGGTTGAGCTCGTTAGTAACTCATTGTTAGTTACTAATAATAATCCTTGTTGCTTAATTTTTCTTAACATTTTAATTAAATTAAACGAGTCGTACTCATTAACTATTCAGTTGGGCTTTAGGTTAAATAATAACATTATATTTAAAACTAATCATTAGCTAATGACAACTCCAGTTTATCGGGCAAAGCAACGCTTTCAAGCCTCCACTATTTTGAGTCATGAGAATGCAAAATAAAACTCAAAGTTTCATTTGTTTTCATTATCCAATTCAACTAATGCCTAAGCTAGACAAGGAAAGGGATTCAACCTCCCTAACAGGACTAACCAGAGGTACTCAAGCAATCGGGGAGCCAAGAATCGATTGCTGTCTAGACTTCGTGAAAGATTGTCATAGGCTTCCGCTGAATTTCAGAAGTTTTCCTTTTCATTTAGTTCATAGTTTAAACACTATCAGATCATGTACAAAAAATATGTTTTGGTTAAAGTTTTAAATCCAAAGCTTATACACATATTTTTTCAACAATTATAATATGCCTCTACATATCGATCCTTCGGGGTCATGTGCTTTTTACCTAACCATACGCTTTTATTCCCAAGAAGGTTGTCAAGTTTAGTAAGCCAAATAAAATAATTGGTTAACAAATACGCGTGTATTTAGTATTCAAACTAATACATCCACCAGACAGAAAGGCTCACCCATCATGCTCTTACACGACAAAGTTGAACAGTAAACGCTCCATCACATCGAACATTGAGGGTGGATAAATCTTCTCTAACTTACACAAAGCTTCAACTATATACGTATTTCCCAATGTCCGGACGCTGACAACTGGGTAGGCGGGAAGACTTGCATGTCTCTAAAGAAGTGACATAACTCTGTGAGAGTCTCCCAAATAGGTTTCGGTAGAAGGTGCCGAAAAGCAACTAGAATCAATTTCTGAACAATTATGTGCATGCGACGACTCTCTTAAGCCCCGTGAACTGCACTACTGACCACCTCGAAAGTCAAGAAATCCATCATGCCTTTAATTTTCTTAACTACATTTAACAACAACTTGTTGTTGTTTTTGTGCGGTGTGTAACTACCTTTCGCTTAGCGCATTCTATTCTTTTGTCACATGAACAAAAAGGTTCAATACGCATGAGCCTCAAGATCCTTCCGATGATTCACCGTCTTCATCTTTCCCTTTACATCGATCATTTCATAAGTTAAGTAATTCTCATCATTATTTTTCTCTATTTACGTAAGTCAATGACGCGCTTCGATTTTAGCTTAGGCCAATATGGAAGTTCCCAAAATATGTCTTTCTTTGTCCAATTGTGAGTTTGACCATAACCATGCCTTTCCGTTCAAATGCTAACTCCAAACACGCTCCGATCTAATTGGGCCACCATATCAAATAACCTTTCTCAAGCCTGCCACCTCCCTTGCATCTTCGAGGAAAGTTCTACCTTTCGAACGCCTAGTTTTATTTTTTATATTCTAAGTGGGTTATCAGCAGAATCTCACGATCAAGCAAATAAACCAACTATGTTTTCCTTTCTCTTTAGCCGTTAACTCATGCTTTCTCCATACAATACGGGATTGTAAAGAGCAATGACCATGCATCTAACCCCGAAAACATACCATGTCAAAATCAATTAACGGTCCACATCAATGCCACCCGGTCGAAATTTTTTGTCTATGTGAATCCCAACATTAACACTACCGCATTCACAACTCATTCAACTCATCCAACGCCTTAGCAACACATCTAAATCATGCCCGCACTCTTCGAGCCGTGAATAATAAAAGGCACGAACACAAATTCTTCATTCATACAAAGTCCTGGTAAATCACACAACATCACTGCCAAGAAGAATAATCATGCCCCGAATCACCAAAAGGATCGAATCCATCGCAGTACGCACTCCACTCTACATTGGGCGCTCTTCACCGCAAAATCGAAAAAGCGCGCGAATCCTTCCAAGATTCACCATCACTGATGAGCCATCCATCCCGGCGTGTTCTGTCCTCTAGTGACACATCTTTAGCGCTTTATGATGACGTAGACGCCCTCAACCGATCTAAACAACACCTTATTGGGAACACGCCGACTTGTCCGTAATAAGTCGGCTCAGATCGGTGCTCAAGAAATTAATGCAATTGTTCATTCTTCGCTTTTATAGTATAACATGTAAATTGTTCACTAAGCGTGAATCTTTGGCGCTTTTGCGTGTATAAAGCGAAAAGCAACATTTCACTTCAAAATAATCTTAACGTAGCCCATCCGTTAGGATATACCTTCATGATTTCTAAACATTTCTTGTAATGACTTTGTGAAATCCTCGACTCGATTTTAGACAAATCCAACTCGACGCCAATTTCAACTTAGTGTAAGTAGTACATCCATCCCACAAAGGGGTGTTGGCCTCACCCAAACTATGGTAATATTCTTCAGCTGTAACATTTGGATATTCATCAATATCATTTTCGTCATCATTATCATCATGAATCTCAAATACAACCTCAACCATATCGGCAAATTCATTGGTGTTTCATGGTCTCAACAGATATCAACCCACGCCTATATCATAATTATTGTCTAGCTCTACATAATTCTCACCATTATAGACCCATTGTTCATATCCGACAACAAATCCATTTTTATATATGCATCTCAACTTCCTTCTAATCCGAAGATAGATTTTTGGCAACACCATACGGGCATCTAATTCCATCGGCTCCAATCGCTCGAGAATGCTATCGCACACGAATAAGAAACTTATTAACACCTTTTAATGTGTTTTTCATTATAGGAACCATCATAATTACACCTAAAATACCGCTTAATAATTACGCAAACTTGCCTTGCTTGGTTTTAGCTCGATGATTTGTTTAATTTTGTTTACTTTGATGCACGATAGTTGTTTAGTTGTCTAGTTTCTCTCAAGATTCGATATTAGTTTCGCTGATGTACGTTAGAGTTACCAGAACTGAACGGAACTAAGCGTAATCTAATCTCGCCTAACCGGTGTCATAATATTAAGAGGAAATGTTGAAAAGACTCGACATAAAAGGTAAAGATATCCACAAACTGGAAATAAAAAGCAATGAGTAGCCTGCACCGAAAAGTACTCTAGCCTCCGTGATCTTATAACAACAAGGCACTGCTACGACCCTAGGAGTATCCAAGGCCTCCCGCCGAGTAAGGCATCGACATGGCCTCTGCCAAAGACCGCCTGCCGCCACCGCGCTCCCTCGGGGTACTTCCAACTCACACTCGACCTCTCTCGCGGCCTCCAAATCGCCCACCTCTGGGAGCATACCCTCCTCCCACAGAGCGGGCCGGGTGAAGCATTGCATCGCTCCGCCCCACTCGGAATACCGAGGACAATCCTCGCACGTGTCTAATTTCGACATCAAAGCAAATCATCTCTCTCCCGACAATCTTGGCTCCTGGCAGACCCACCGCCTACAACGGAAACATCGAATGTCGCTGAACCCCGTGACTTCTAAGATCCACTGCATCTACTGTGCATACCCGCGGAAGAAGTCATGAATAGTTCGGACGAGCTGGGCGCACTGAACGATTCCGGGAAATTGACGAGTCACCGAAAGCTCCTCCTCCGGGAACTCGAACTGATGATCCACTGTGTCGGAAGGCTCCCCGTCGCATCTCTTCGACCTCCGTCTCGTGCTCACCTAATTCCATCTCTACTCAATGCAATCGCTCAACTCTGCGGGAAACTGCAAGTTCATCAAGGATATGCGCGACCGGCCGAGACAACCGATTCGGAATCGCTAATCCTCTCGCCCTTCTGTCAAGGCATAGCTGAAGCAAAGGACATAACTCACTAAATCGCTGCATTCTCAATAGATCGATCACCCCGAGTCATCAAAATCCATCCTCTAAAGTAGCCATGCCGGCACTCATGCAATAATTCTTCTCCGAACAATGCTTACAAAGTCACATTAAGCCACCGTCCTCCCCCTCTAGCAATGTAGATAATGAGATTTATTCCACCAATCACGCAGCACTCTCATACAAGCCTCAGAGATGTTAACTCGACTCTCAATACCCATGTGCCTCGAAAATGGTCTCCAAGTCTCTAATAAACTCAATCGCATCAATCTAAGGGAACCCACCCAAGGAATTTTTGGGGATTCCTTCGTAAATCGGGTCAAAAAGCATTCCTAATATCACTCCCGCTGGATCGCTATATGCGCATGTACCAAATCCGCTAACAGAACTCATCCTCAAAGAATATTAACCGGGAAATCAAGTGTACCTCGACCTCGCTTGCCCACACCGGGCTCACTCGCGCCCACAACTCCAACGGCAAAATGGGCCACCTCTAGCCCTACCTCTAGCACCCCTCGGCCTACCACAAGCACCTCTCGCGAACTGGCTCTATTGCCTCCGGCCTGTGGCATCCTCACGCCCACGAAAAACGAAAGAAAGACTTAGATCTCCAAGAAAATACTCAACCAACAACTCAAAGAACACAACCCGAGCAGACACATAACCAATGACAACCAAAGAATATGAACTCACGCTCGATACCAAAATTAAATCTAATTCGCCCAAGTCGCACGCCTAAGGTTAATCAGCCCAAATCCTCGATACTATACTCACTAATCGATGGATGACTCAAATTGAAAAGACACCTGTCTTGAAATAACCCAAAAACACTATACAACGGACAAGAACATTTTTAAGAAAAAGAATCCATCGTCGTGTTTCTTAACTACAGAATAGCAACCAATGTACAACATATCTCCTCATTACAAAAGTATCAACATGCAATAGCCATAAATCCCAAATTAACAACAATATAAACAACCGACTACAATCCAAAAAGAACTCGACGAGACCGCTGGCGATCAATCGCTAATCTGGCCACACCTATGTTCTAAAGCAGGATCACCCCGAATGCTCCTCGGCTACGTAATACCACCACTGGCCAACCCAAGAATTTAAATCACGCCCATACGAATAGGCGAAGTCATGCCTAGTGAACATATATCTCAAGAATGAAATTAACCTCCAATCACGCATAACAGCACTAAACGTAGTCAGATAATAAATAAGTAAAGCATTACAATATTATTCAACTTAAGATCTTAATACGAATTCATTAGCACATTATCATTTTCGTATGTTCATAAATTTGTTACCGGCCATAAACATTCTGTAAATCTAACAACAATAATATAATGAGTATTTCAAGAAAGACTGTAACAATACCTAAAACCACTGACTCTACCCTATCAACCGATAAGTGACGATATCACAACTTAACAACTAATCGACTCAAGTCCATAACTCGACAACAACTATAATATTACTCAATCACAACTAAACCACTAACCACAACCTAACAACTCTATCAACTCAAGAACTTTTATCAACTCACAACTCAATCAACTCAACAACTTTATCAACTTGGGTGAATTCAATCAACTCAACAACTCAATCAACCTAATATAAAACCGCATTTTTACAACTAATGCGCATATAATCAATCTCTCAACTCAGCAGTGGAAACTTACGCCTCATCGACATAAGCTTGTCACCGAATCGCAACGGCGCACGGCAAATACACTTCCTTTATACCGACGTATAAAGTAAATACCGGATAATACAAATCAACATGCATCATCAACTCATATACAACTCATCCTAATACCTAATTCGACATCACCTCAAAACACCTATACGACCTGGCTTAGAACCACGCATTAATGTAATCTAACAACTCAACCAACAATTTATATTCAACATACTATTTAACACAAAATCATATACATACAATATTATCCGCAATCAAGAAGTTAATCAACACCCGCCGAGATAAATACTCACCTCAAGCTGAAGAATGAAACCACGCCTCGCCTCTTATTAGTCCACGTTTGTCTCTTCCTCTACGCCTAATCAAAACACCGAGATATAATAATACTTACTACCATATTAATAACTCGCTTAAAGATTTTAACTATCCAACTTACAACAAATTAAAGCTATCAACTTAACAACTCCACAGCGATAATATTACTATGTTTAACGACAAAAAAATCAACGAATTCCAACCACCCCAAATCACTAATCAAATCAAATTCTCCCCCACCCTAATTCAACACTTTAAACAACCTCTAATCAATCCAACAATCACCTCAACCCGTTACTCCATATAATCAACCTTTAAATCTAAAACTCAATACTACTCACTTACAAAAACCTAACTCATAATATTCCTTCCAATCAACATCAAACATCCTTAATTTATACTCCAAAAATAACTATATTAAGATCCCAAAACATCATAATATAATTTAAAAAGAATTTAAAAGTCAACCTAAAAGTCAACTAACCCAATCAACACATTTCAACCCCTAAAATCCCACTATAATCACTACCAAACACATAATTCAAGCCTCAGAGGATATTTCTATATCATTTACAACTTTCAAAATTCAAAACCAAAAGTCAAATCTCCGAAAACTTAAGAAACATCACAAAGCTTCAAACTTCTTTACTGGAAGATGCGGAATGTCGAGAGCAAGATGAAAATCAACTTTTAATGTCTCTGAAAGAATCGGGAAGAAACAAGAAAAATTTCAAACTTGGGGACACGGAATCTCTTCCAAGAAGCGGAAAAGGGATTTGGTTTCTGATGATAATGACGACAATAAGCAGAGCGAGATATTTATGTAAAAAATTAAGCCTCCGCTCGCTTCTAAGCACTTTCTCCACTTTCCGCACTTACAACTCAATGAAACCGATTTCAAATGTGTTTATTCCACGAGGCATATATTACTACTTCATCTCTATACTCATCTCTCGATATATATCGATACTATTACTTTAAATTCATAGATGTCATCTCCGAGTTATTACACTAAGGGCTGGAAGAGAATGGAAATTAGAAAGATAGAACTTAGAGCAGTAGATTAGAGATAATTTCATTCATAATCATTCTTCTACAATTACATCTCTATATATAGAGTGTTAAGGGAAATGAAATAACACTTCTAGTTACTCAAAATAACAACTATGGAAATGGATAACAGAATTTGGAATCTAAAACTACTTTCTCTCGCCTGGATTGCATCTATTTTGAGTCATGTTTTTTCCTGGTGCATTTGATGCTATTTGCTCCCTGCATTGCTTGATGTTGATCGGTGGCCTCATAATAATATATAATTGAAGCATGATTGCTATCAATGATTGCATATACAAAATTTGTTAGAAGAATTTTAAACTCATAGTTGACGGCATTTCCTTTCACTTTTCTTTGCAAATGTCTATTGGTTATAAATGGTTGCTATGTTGTTTTTTTTATTTATTTAAACCCTCGTCGAGGTTTTGGTAATTAAAATAATCAATACATCGTTTTTGGGTTAAAACCCAAGCAAAACAAAATAAAAACCTTAAATTCTATCTAAAGGTAGGGCGGGACTCAATCGCCACAAAGATAAGCCAAAAGTAAAGTAGCAAATAAATAAATAATCCATAAAAATAATACAAAAATACAAAAACATAATAACACCCACATGCGGGTGACCTTCAAGTCTTCAACTTTTGCAAGAAAACAACGAACGACATACTGAAGTCGGCCGAACATAGGGAACGCCCACTGCTCTGAGATTGCATAACGATGAAACGCTTCCATCACGCCTCATCCCGGGCCTTGAGGAGAAGGATTGTTGTTCTACAAGAAGTGGGCTTTAGCACTTAATCGGCCGCCTAATTTTGTTCACCGAGGCATGGATCGACTCGACCTGGTAACTTTTGCCAAAAAAGAAATAACACGGACGCGTATTAATAGCCGAGGAAACCCGATGAGCCTTAGCACACTTTTGCACCATGAGGGAAAAGAAGTAATGAATCAATTCCGCTTGAAAATACGTGAAACCTCTTATGTAACACCACTCAAAAATATGATAAAAACGTGAGAAGCTTAAGATCCAAAGCAGAGAGGGGCTTGAATAGCCGAGCCCACAACCATAACAATACATCCACGAGGCATCCCGAAGATGATACCTCCAGAGGCCCCCGAGCATCCTTAAGCAATCGATATTGAGTTTAAAGTGACCTAGGAGGTTTAATCCCATCAACCATTGGTTTCCTCGGCGCGGTTTTAGGGGAAGGATGGACATTCAGACAAGGCGGCCTGACCTCAGTTCCCGATGTTTATGGCGTGCCGAGTGGACAATGATAGAAAGGCAATGATTAGCAGCGATCCCATGAAAGCAATCTTTGTTGCCTCGCGTGTTTAGCCTTATTACGGGCCGCCCCATAACGACCAAAGAAATTAACACGAGAATAGTAGGCGGATATGACCTTTTTCGGACACGATGGGCTCGAGCGAGATGGAGGCGAGGTGAAAATATGCTTCCGTAAACCCAAGCGCCCAACGTAATGATCCCCAGGACCTAAATATGATTGGATTGGTGAGGAAGACATGGTTGAGGCTTCGATACTCTTGATAACTGCGATATTTAGAGGGTGAAATGGATACCCGCTTTTTATGGAGGCAAATAAATGAGATCAATTCTTCCAAGATTCTCAGACGAAAGGCATCTTTTTTAGGAATAGTAGAGGCCCAGATAGCAGAATAAATAGGAGACGACTCAGTAGGAACCCGGATCTCATCGAAAGCATTCTTGAAACTAAACTCACCATTATTAGAAAGCTTCCACAGAGGAATATCATCAATATCAGAAACAATGCAGGCTGGAGGATCTCGCCTCGATCTTGAGAAGGCCAACCACGATCTAAATTCGAGCCCCGTCGGCCAGAAATCTTTACTTATGATGCCAGCCGAACCGTTGAGTTGATAGGACCCGACGGAAGCCAAGGTCGACCGAAATTACAAGCCCGGCCAGGCGTTGCCAATGTAAAGTGCTGCTTCCTTTCTCTCGAATAGCGATGGCCGTTTCCAAAAGCGAGTGGCGGGATGGTTTCACGGCGTGGAGGCGGGTAAGAATTTCTACAATATTTATCAAAGCCTCTTTGCTCCGCCAAAAGGTATTTCCAGCCAGCGGCCTAAACCACGACTTAAGCATTACTGGCGTCCGAGATGTGCAAAGATAAAATTCAGCCCCGCTTCTTGATAGAGCGTAGCGTCATTTGACGACACCGTGTGACATTACACCGAATATGTTGACATAGCTTCCACTTTCTCTGAGCTTAGTAGAAGAAATCTTCATAGCTTGTAAGAAATAGAGGGGGAAGATAGAAAGAACCGACTGAATGAGAGTTATTCTGCCACCAAAGGAAAGATCATTATGCTGCCAAGAAGTGACCGTATTCCGAATTCTATCCAGAAGGGAGTCAAACAAGAAACACTGCTTTTTACCTTTGAAGATCGGAATGCCCAGATAGATAAAAGGTAAAGATTCCTTCTTAAACCCGTAGCTGACACTACATTGGCACGAGTTACCGAGAGCTTATCGAAGGATTTTAACCCGTTATAGAATAACAGGCACTCGTCTGCAAAGGCCGAATCACCGAGAAACGAGAAGATTGCGTAGAGTTATAACCGATTCCCGGATGTGAAGCCCCTGAGAAGATACTCCTGGGCAATAATAAATAAAGAAGGAGAGAGCGGATTACCCTGATGAACCCCCTTGGTGGACTTGAAATACCCCGTCAACTCACCATTCAACATAATCTAGAACCACGAGATTACCAGCTGTGACATAATCTATCGATCGACATCCATGAGCAGAATTTCACGAAAAGACTAAACCAAGAAAGTCCCGAAGATAACATATCAAGCGCCTTAGACATATCAAGTTTCGAAGCCGCATTTCCCCAATATTACACTTTGTGATGTGGTGAAGACGACTCACCGAGCCAAAAGAATATTATCTGAATGAGCACGCCCTTGGCAGACAGTCACGAATTCGAAATAATCTTGGGAAGAAAGGTGGAGGGAATTAAGGTATTAACTTGGTAGTAATCTTATTAGTGAAGTTACATAAGCGATAAATTAGAAAATTACTCCGGGTTAAATACTACATGCATTTAGAATCGAGGTTATAGCAGGTAGAGGTTAAACCCCGAGGCAAATCAGCACCAGAGAAGAAGTAGCACACACAAATTTGTAGACATCTTCCGAGGATCAAATCCTAAAAAGTGCGGATGAAGACACAGATTAAAGCCATCGGGGACAGCCGACACTATTTTTTGTCCACCGAGAAAACCACCTCATAATTTCCTCTAAAGCCATGGGCAAAAGCAAGCAAGAAAAACATTATCTACCGCCGTGATAATGGGCGGAATCTGATCGATAGTCCGCAGCCGAAGCGGAAGTATTATTATGGAAAGTCGAATAAAATGAATATAGCGGAATCCTAACGCTAACTGCTTTATCGATAACCGATCCCGTCAATAACCGGTGCAACCGATGGGCTTTTGCGGCCAGCGGCGACGCTAACCCAGGGAGTGGTAGAAATGATTGACTTGTCGCCTCTTTTAACCAGCCCGAATACCACTTTTTTTGTTGCATTAATCCTCTGTAGCCAAATAATGCAAATGATGGCTCCCCAAACTTTTTACCCAAATTTTCCACCCCATTAGGCCTTGGCCAGGAAGTTTCAAAATACCCTCACCAATCATCTATGGCACATAATACGCACTTTCGACCATAGTGACATTACCAAACACCTCATGGTTTAATTTTTTTTAAAGGCAAATCTTGGAGGCTGCAGTTTGTATACAAAGGGCGGATCCACGAACACAGGGACCGACCAGGATTTCTCAACAACAGCAATCAACGAATCACTCTTCAACCACATATTTTGAAACCGAAAAGAGCCCCTAGGAGCGGCTTCGGTTATCCGATCCCAACAGAAGGGCAATGATCCGATCCAGTTTTAGCCAAATGGCGACTATTGAGCTTGAGAATCTTGTCAATACAAAGGCCGATTACACCTGACACGTTAAGCAGTTTGAAAACTGAGTACCATTAGTCCCAGTACTCCCCCAGACCCCACAAAACTAGCATCCAAAAGATTACAATCAAGCATATATTGATTAAACTCAGCCATTGACACGGCGTTGAGGGAATTGCCTCGATCCGTTCGTCGCTAACTTGATAGTTTTGAAATCTCCCGTCGCGATCCACAGTGGAAACACGAAACATAACTCAGAATATCACCCCGATGATTTTTACGCTCGGCCACATTACAAACCCATAAACCACGATGAGAAAGGAAGACTTCAAAGTAGATTATGAGGACAGCCTTCAAATGCACATGTTGTCTATAGTGCACCAAAAGCGATACTTCGAAACATAAAGTTCCAAAATCACCAAATATGACTAGAAATGCTACAAAAACAATGATCAAAATTGAACTTTTTACGATAGCTATCAATATTGGCTTGATTAATTTTAGGTTCTTGAATAGCTAACAAATCAAATTATGAGTTCTTTTGAGATTTTTAATTCTCCACTGAGGGTGGATGGATTTCGATCCCACTTGGGTTTCCGTCGTAAAATTTTGATAGACATCGGGGAAAAGTTCGAGAACTTATCAATAAGGTGCATGGTTGCTTTGTTTTTGTAATGTAAAGTAATCAATGGTTGATCATAGTTAACTCATTGCAAATGTCTATTTAAAGTGGACTTCTTTTCTCAGAATTTTCTCCACTTTTGCTTTGTTTTTGTAATGCAAAGTTTGAACAGTGCATAAGGAGTATGCTTTGTTGTTCAGGAGTCAGTAGGCGAGGATTTGGACCCGATGAAGTACCACTTTGGTGCATATATGGGATGCATTAGAGGATGTGGGCGATTGGGAAAAAGAACCCGACGTCACGGGTTCTGACACTCGGACCGCAGGTCAGCATTTAACAGTAACGTACGCGATCGCCATCGCTTGCAATGAGCATCAAGGTTCGCGTCGCAACCCGAACAGCTAGTGGGTGAAGTTGAAAAAAGAGGCAGCTTTAGAAGAAGCCCAGAAGTTACGGTCTTAAAGGAAAATCAAGTTGCTCAAGATGCTAGATATAATGAGCTTCGACAAATGATGTTAAATAATATGTTGTATGTAGTTCATTGACCTGTTTTAGTTTTACGAGTTTAATGATGGATGTTTAATTTGATGAAAACTCTATGAATATGAGTATGACTACAAATCCATAGATCATGAGGGGATCTTAAAGTGCTTACTTCGTTATTTAAGAGAAATACATGTCTGATATATAAATAGCAGTACTTCTGATGCGTGAATTAAATTCCACTTTGATAAATCCAGCGAAACGGAATTCACAAACGTGAATTTGACCTCCTTTCGACTCCTTGTTGTAATATCAAATAGAGTATGATATCTCTAGTTGATCCACACGGGGAGGTTGAATCAACTGGTTATGCTAGTAAGCAAGGTTGAACAAAACCAAAGACCACGAAATTTTCTTGGGAGAAAATCAGTAAGGGGCGAACTTTGGGGAGTTTGATGAAGTGTGTGTGTGTGTGTGTGTGTGTGTGTGTGTGCAAACCCTAAAGCACACTTATATAGGGCTAAGGTTAAAATAAAACCGATAAGCAACTTAGTTAAGTTTTACGCCCCGACTGGGTCAACTCAGTAGTTGGATTAGACACTGTAGGTTGCTAATGAGTTGAACTTCTTTAATTGAAACTTTATTAAATAGTAATAGTCAATATCCAATCTTTCAAGTTATTGATAAATACTAAAATTACTTTCGAACCAATTAAACTAAAGCTATTTATTGATTGTATTTGTTGATAGATAAATACCATAAAATGTAAGAACCATAATTCAGAAATACATTTCTCGATTATCTGGGATCTCTTTAATTTCATACATGAAATATAACTCAATCCTTGTATGTGTGACGCTACAAGGCTGAGATAAGCAATGAGATTGTATAATAATAATAATTGACCAAATTGCTATTATTATAGCGATTAATAAGTAGATACAGCAGTAACTTTCCAACCCTTAAATTATCATGAGAACCCTTGGCTGTATATCGTTTACTAGTTGAATGCAAGTTAAAGTAAGTACATTGGCAACTAGTAAACAAATTGTTACACAATTATCATGGCGGGCATAATAAATGGAATCGATTCATTGATGATTTCAATATTTCATGTTTGCCGCGGGCGGAGTCTCCTTTCTGATTCCTTTTTTATCGCGATCTACAGTACGTGGAGTTAACCGTAAAAGTGTGTCATGAAACACCCACAACTTTCTTTAGACTGTCTTTGAATAACATTTTATGACAATCATTTTATTTATTTGTGTGAGAGAACTTAGAATCTTTTACTTGTATGTGAGAATTGGGACCAAATCCTCCCAGTATATGACATCTACATCATTTCATTTCATTAGAGGTCAACACAGGATAAAGTCGTATATAAAATGGTCAAAAGTCTGAGCTTGGCACTTATGCAGATAGTCATATATATCGTGGAGTGTTCCCAGAATTGGCGGGCTAAATTCTAAACAAATGTCATGGACAGGGATATACGTATCTTACATGAATTCGTTTACAGTGTGCAGAACTCCCAGTCCTTTGTGAACCGGTGGCCGGTATTGATCAGTCTGCTGCGGGCCCCAACGTGATCAATGTGATCAACTAATCAAACACCCATATTTGATCACTTATGAGTGTTTTTGTGGCCCATCAGGCAGACATCCTATGTTTAGGCTTGAAGGAGATTCTGTCCAACTGAGTTCGTGTTTTCTAGAAAACATAGACAACTTTGAGGGATTTAACCTTTCAACTAAATCGAGGGATACACTACATGTATATTATTGTAAAATTTTAAGCATATAGACATAACTTGAGCAAATATATTAAAATATAAGAAGCAATAATATTCAAATATGAGCCACAACGACACGGCAGAATCACATCTTAGCTCGGCTTAACCCCTAACGCGGCTGCGTGATACATGCGAAGATCACATGTTCATTTGCGTCTTCAGCTGATGCTTGCGACATAGTGGTTTAGTGTGAAAAGTCGGCAATTGGCTGTTCACTACGTACTTTGACATATATTTTCTATCGAGAATATCTCTAATCGGTGATACTTTAGGTCATGCTTGGAGCTTTGTGATGTCTTTCGGGGTTCGCAGCGAGCTATTGTCAGTATTGTCACGAAAGCAACTCGGCTGGTCCTGATGCCTGAGTACTACACGGGGTTGATCCGCAATTTCTTTATCGACATGTAGCAACCGGCGGCTTCGAGGCCATTTGCGATCTCCGGATGCGTGGTAGAATCGTGACGGTATTTGGAACTCCTCGAATCTTGCTCCTTAGTTGAGACAAAATACATACCCAGGCCAGAATGATAGTAGATCTACGTCGGTTTGGCGTCGATTGTCTGTCCTTCTTAACTCTTACGTCTCGCATATACCAAGAAAGCATCTTTAGTTCTACCGAGATACTTGAGGATGCGCCGCTCTGATCACGGTGGCTGGATTGGCTTGAGTATCTACTTGGTTACACTTAGTGTATAAGACACGTCAGTGCAGTGCGCGATATGGCATACATGATGGATCCTATAGCCGAGAAGCGTAAGGTATGTCCTTCGTTATTCATCTCGGCGCTAGTAGTGGGGCCATTGTCTTCTGTGAGTTGAACTCGGCGTGTCGTGGGGAGATTACCCTTCTTGGAATTACTCGTGTTGAACCTTTGCGATTACGCATTCACGTAAAATATCGACAAAAGTCAATAAACCTCTTTAGGCTCGATCTCGGTGGATCTTTATTCAGTATATATTGTGCTTCGCCTAAGTCCTTCGTGTGAAAACATTTGCCTGACTTGATCCTTGGCTGAGTTTAGTAACTACTGCATTGTTTCCAATGATAAGTATGTCATCGACATACGAGGACTATAAATGATATATAACTCCCGTTTACCTTCTTTGTATGCAATGTTCTTCTTCGTTTTTTGATGAAACCAAACTCTTATATTGATTCATCAAGCGAATTCAAACTAGAGGATGCACCTTAAGACCATAAATGGACTTTTTCTTGACTTGCGTACCTTTTTAGGTCTTTAGGACATGTAAAAAGCTTGAAGTTGTACAGTAATACACATCTTTCCTACAAATTTCCATTCGGGAAGCGTCTTTTGCATCCATTTGCCATATTTCATAGTCATGAAATGCGTGATAGCTAAAGATTATCGGATAGTTTAAGCATAGCCAACTGGCGAGTAAGTTTCGTCATAGTCCGCTCCGTGAACTTGTTTGAAACTTTCACTTCTGAGTACAGCTTTGAAAACATCAGCGTTTCCGTCTTTATCGTGTTTTAACTGTAAATACCCATTTACATTCAATAGAGGCGAGCCCCATTTGGTAAATCCAACAAAGACCAAACCTACGTTTTGGTACATATAGAATCCATCTCGAGATTGCATGGTTATTTGCCGTTTGTCGGCGTCACTGCTTTATTAGTTGCTTAACAGCAGAAGTGGGCTCAAATCGAGCTTTCAATTATGAAAGCTTCGCCATACCGGCGCTGCAGTTCATGGCGATCCACTGTTGGATCTCTAAGCATTGGTTCTTCCACCGGTTTCACGTGGATCAAGAGCTAGTGCTTATGGAAGAAGGTACGGTGCTATGGTGTGTTAGATACTGCGTTAGATGCATCGACATTGACTCCACGGCGAGGCTTCGTCAGATGAACACCGTTACTTCTAGTCATACAGACAAATATTCCTTTTCAAGGAATACTCACATTCTACTTGATAGAAGATTTTATTCTCTAGCTTCGGGTAGAAGTAGTAACGGTGTTTCCTTGGATATCCTATGAAATAGCATTTATCAAATTTGAGCGCAAGTTCTTTTGTTAATCTCTTAACATAAACCGCAACCCCAAATCTTGAGAAAACCCAACATGGGAATGTGAACCTTAGCGATTAAGTAAGGGGAGTTTTATCTGTGACTTGGTTGGACATACATTTTAAAGGTAAGTGTGGAGTAGCAGAAGTGCGTATCGAGAGAGAGTGCCAATTGAATCGGAATAGGCTCGTCATAGATACGAGCCATGTCAGAAAAGAGGTTCGACTTCTCTTTTCGGACACGCCATTATCTTTGTGGCGTTCTATTTAGATGAGTTGTGAGCTTGATACCCGGACTCTAAGATGAGTATTGAACTTCGCGACTCAAATATTCTCATTTCCCCATCGGATCGGAGAATCTTTATTGTCTTGTTCAATTGGTTTTGTACTTCGTTTTTGGAATTCACCCAATTTCTCAAAGGACTTCGTGTTTGTGTTTAAATCGGAATCACGCAAACCGTATCTTGTAATCATCAGGTAAATGTAATGAAGTAGTTACATAACCTTCTCTTTGAGATGTGTTCATTGGCCCATGCATTATTTGTGTATAGTCGCAATAAAAATCACTTGCCACTTTCGTTTAAGCCCGGTGAAGGCATTTTGATCATTTTGCCCAAAGCCCAGAGACTTCGCACTTATCGTATGATTCATAATCGAAACAACCAGTATTCGCCGAGATTGGAGTTTCTAGATTTGGTTCTAAGATTAATGTGACTTTGAATCTGGCAATGCCATAGGTATGTTTGGTTTAAGTCGTTAAAGAGAACACATTCCGTTTTAAGTTTATGTTATATGACTCGTGAATCGTGTCTAAAACTTATAGAGCATTTTTTTGGGGAGGTAGTACCATGACATCCCGTTCACAGTGATCCCTAAATTCATGCGGATACAGTAGAAATGAAAAACCATCGTTATTCAAAGAAATAGAAATAATATGCTTGCAAATCGCAGGTACATAGTAAACCGGTGATAAGTTCAAAACAAGGCCCGTGGGCAAATTTAAACTAATGGATCCCTCTGCGAGAGTGACCTTGGCGCCGTTTCAGCGCGCCGGAGATCCGGTTCCTGCTAGAAGTGCTTACAAACGGCTTGAGGTTCTGCGTATTATGTGAATATAGGAACCCTGACCGATCAATACAACACCCGCAGTAGAATGAGGAAGGCATGCAAACTTGATAACATACGTACAGCGGGGCTGAGCGGTCGTGAATTGTTCTTTATCATCGTGAACTTCTATGGAGTGGAGCTTCCCGATTGACCTGGGTTTCCTTGACAATAACACTTGTCATTTCTTGCACCTCCTCCCACTTCGACATGCGGGATTACTACAGAACCGCAGCTTTGCCGATAAGCTTCTTCTTCGCTGTAATGCCGCTTGTTTGGGCAGCCAAAAGCTGGAAGGAGAAACAAAGGCATTTTACTAGTCTTACCGAATTAAAATGCCAAACGGTAAATGCTTATGCCGGTTCATGACAAGCGAGAGGAGTATGCGGAAAGAGACTTGGGATAAAGAATCAAATCAGGTTGCTTTGAACTTTCTTGAGGTAGATGTTGACTGATAGAACAATGACATGAGGGCTTGCCGACTGTCAGTTCCGACTTGCTATCCGTGAGAGCCTTGATAGCTTCCTTTAGGAATAATTCCTCGAGTTGTGGGAATATATCTATCTGCCGCCTTTTCATATTAGTCTGGAGCGAAGGTTCCATATTAGCAACATGAGACATTGAGGACATCCCATGAGACTTGTGCTTTTGTAAGGATCCCCTTTTTCTGATAGGAGGCACTATCGTTAGGTTTTAATGAACCTTATTGTTAAACCACGTATTCGATCCTGCAACGCTTGAGAATGATTCTCGAGTTTGAGATAACTTCGTCGAAATTCGAGTTATTCATTTGTTCCCAGCTTTTCAAGTCTTCGGCGAGTTCTTAGAATGCTTGATAGTGGTAGCCGTGATGATTACACAAGAATAAGAAAATAAAATACTTGAGAATCAATATTTATCGTCCCCAACAACACAAATAAATTGTAAAGTAAATATTAATAATTCAAATCTCACGAAATATATTAGTATCCAGATTGTATACTTAAATTGACAGCACATACATTTTGAATCTGAGTATAATAGTAGGTTAACAGGCATTAGTATGCTTGGGCCTACGTAACTCTTTGACCATTTGGCGTCTGCTACAGATGCTACCCAGCGTTGTATCTCCGAAAATAGGTTAAGCGTACGGTGAAACCAAGTAGTACATGGATTGATCATGCGAAAGCCTGGCGTTAGTGAAAATCACTTCAACGCGATCCATTGTCATATCAAATGCAGCATTGTAACACCGCCATCGCGGTGTGCTGATTGATGATTCTTTATGACTTCATTGGCATAATCTTTGCTTAAATTTTAATTGGTAGAGGCCGATGTACTTTGTTTTCATTTACTGCATGCGTACTAGAACATAATCAATCAATACATGCAACATGAAAAATAAAACAAATAATGCACATTCAAGAGAGATATACGATATGGCCCCAAAGAACTATTACAGTATTTATCAAATACTAACGTAAGTCGTTCTTGTATCTTGTATACGGATCCGACGAGTCCACGAAGTACCTACCCGTGAAATGATCTTGATATCTTCACTTGTTACAATATTTATATACTAACCCATCTTAGACAAACATGACTCGTGGAGTAAAACAATAAATAAAAAAATACAAGAAAATATATTTCCGAAGGTCATTTAGAAACATTCTGATTCGCGAGACGGAAAAATAAATAAATGGGCCGTATACATGCCTCCATTCAATCACCATTACAAAATATAGGCACTTATTAAATCATAAATGAACTTAATAAATATTTTAAATGGAATTGAAAATGCATGTTTGTAATTATCAAATTAATTAATCGTATAATTACACATATTAAAATTAATTATAAACTCGATTATCATACACATGTCAATTAATAATTATTACCAATAATTATTAACCATATACAACTTATAGAAAAATATTTATCCACAAATATATTCTAAAATATATTAAGTAATTAATTATTATAATTGTTATATCGCTTTTAGGTAATTTAAAAGATATAATATAAAAATTAATTAATTGTCATCACATAATTAATTACAATCAATTAGTGATGTGTGACAAATAATCAGCCAAATACGAGAAACATAACTAGTCCCGTAATTTTGAGGAAGCGATGGTATGGAATAAGTCGAATTAGGGTTTTTCAAAATTAGAGGCGTAGCGTCATGATGGGCTCGGGGCGACCGACTACGATATTGGAGCCGTCGACCGCGGCGCGCCCGGCGTAAGGTAAATCCGATGCGTCATTTTGAATACCAAAATCGGCCCGATCCGACCGTGGCAGCGCCCGTAGGGTTGCGGGAAGTCGGTTGGCGATTTATGGTAATAATCTCATATTTAGCTCGGTTTTTAGATTTAATTTATTCGTTTTGTAAAATTGTTGTGGAGGCCTTAAAAATTTATGAAATTCGAACACATTAAGCGACATAATTTTTCTTGAACAAATCCAGTGGTCGTTCATTAAAATAAATTTTTTTATATTTAATTATTAATTAAAAGCAGTCTAGAAATCTCAAAATTGTTTTGAGGCACTTAGAAAATTCAAAAATGAAATCTAATGGAGATCTTCTACATTATTTAAAAATACACACAATACAATGTATAAATGCTTGGTACTGATGCGGAATAAATTCCACGATAAATCCATTAGCGAGAGTCGTTTTGACTTCCCTTGGCTCACTTGTTGTAATATGATAAGTATGATATCTACAGTTGATCGCAGGAGAGGTTGAATCAAGAATAATTTATGCTAATCTGGTTGAACAAGAGCAAAAGACCCAAAGGAATTTTCTTGGGAGAAAATTAGCTAGAGGCCGAACTTTGGAGTTTTATGAAATTATTATTATTATTATTATTATTATTATTATTATTATTAGAAAAACCTAAAACACACTTATATAGGGCTAGGTTAAAAAACAAGCACGATAGCGATAGATTAAGAAGTATTAGCTCGACTCGTTAACTCTATTAGTTCGTTAAAGACAATGAGTTGCTAATGAGATTGAACTATTTAAGTAAGCAATTAAATAGTAATGAGTGATATGAATAATCTTTCAAGTTATTGATAAATATTAAATACTCGAACGATTAAATAACTATTTAATTGATTTTTATTTAATTCAGTCAAATATTATCATAAAATCACAGAGCCTTGTAATTGAAATACGTTTCTGATTTGCTTAAAAGCTACCATTACAACGACTAGTTATTTAATGAATTAAAATGTGAGATTATTAAATTTATTTCACGTGAATTTGAAACCGAGCTTAATATTTTATGCGATAAGGTTAAAGTTCGGAAGTTAGTTGTCGAGAATAAATCAGCAAGGCGTCGTCCGAATAAAATGTTGATTTTCACCGGTTGGGCCTTTGGGCTGACAAACTACTAATATTTCCTTCTCTTATTTCGCTTGGGTATTAGCCAAACACGGCCCCGTTTTTTTGATATTTCTTCTTCAATTTTTCTCCTTAAATCTGCCGAGCTTTGGAGCTCGGAATTTTTTTTGGGAGAGCTTCCGCCGTGTTCTCGTTGTTTCACGGTAGAAAGGTCCGATCTTGTTGAGTATTTTTGGGAGATCGCGAGTTGACTTTCGTTGACTTTTTTAACATTTTTGAATTTTATTGCTCGATTGATTCTTGAATTGTAAGTAGTTGTTATTGAGTTGAAATATCTGTTTGAGGTGGAATTTGGGATGTTTTTAGGGCAGATTGACTTTTTAAGGGATTTTGGGTTGACTTAGGTTTTTATGATATATTATTGAATGTAATTATTATGCAGGCTTAAATTATAATATAGGAATTGATAATGATCGATATTTGGGGTAAGGGAGTGATGTTATAGTTGAGTTGACTTTAGTGATTTTGGGTTGACTTTCTCTAAAATATGGTTGATAGTATAAATATGTTATTGGAACATTGTTGTGATTATTTTGAAATGAGATTTAGGAGTTATAGTGTTGGGAGAAAATACATTGAAATTAGTTTAGTGGATTTAGGTAGTAGCGGACTTGGGGTTAAGGTTGATAGTAATGGCTTAACTAACTTAAAGGATTGAAATAAGGTTGATTGAAATATTGGAAATGTTAGTAAGTTAAGATAAGGTATTGGCGGATTATAAGGATTAGTCCGGGTAGTGAAGTCGTTAATAAGTAGTTGTTATTGAACTTTGATGTAATCTATCGTAGGATTGTCAAATTGTAATTAAAATGGGTTGAAAAAGAGTTAGGAGGCGGAGTAGGATAAGGGGCTGAAACTATTACGAGTAGTAATTATATTTTAGGATGTTTCTATTAGGACTGGGACGTAGAGACAACGTGAGATCGCTTGGGCGCTAGTGTAGTACCCAGCCAAGGTGGGGATTATCGCTCGTTTGTTCGCTTGTTATGTTTGAGTATGGTATATGGTAAATTGGTTGTGACAATGTATCCGTGTTATGAGCGTATTTGTGTGTATAGTTGTTAAAGCTGGGAAATATTGACTTGTAGAGATTGGTTGTATTAGAATCGTTATGATATAGTTATTTGGGGTATATCGATGTTTGAGGATATATTTATGTTTGAATGTAAGTTCTTTGAGTATGTTTATGTTGAGGTGTATTCATATGAGTATATTTGTGGTTTGGGCGTATACGTGTATATATTTATGTGGGAGTATAGGTTACTGTCTGGTGTTGTATCGTGTGTATCGTAGTTTGTTACGTTGAGATTATTATGATGTTTGTATGTGTTTGGTATTATATGTGTGGTGTGAATTGGTTGAATTGAGAATATTTGGGATGATGTTGGGTGTTAGAAGGGTGAGCCGGGGAAAAGGATATGACGATGTTGGGTGTTCGGTGACTGCGGGAAAAGGATATATGTTGTTAGGTGTTCGAAGGGTGGCGCGGAAGGATGAAATGTTATATGTGATGTTGATGTGTTTTCCTTTTTGCAAGTTATGTTAATTCTTTATTGAAATTATCTTCATTTTTACGATTGATTATGTGTTATGAGATCTTGAGTATAGCATGTGAGTGCGTCTGGTGAATTCTACGTAATGTGTGATTTGTTGATGAATTAGTTGTTGTTTGATGCCTTGGATAATTAGCGTATTCTGTGTGTAAATAGGATTATATATATATATATATATCTACTTTATCGCCGTAATACATTGATTTATCGTATACTGCGTTCGGATGTGGGTAGAGATTACCATCCGGGTGATTGGTTTCAACTAAGGTACGTCGAGCACACCGCTCCCGCGCCAGTTGACGGGTGCGTTTGGCGAGCAGCCCGAGTTAAATTCGTCGTGGATTTACTTAGGTGAGGGACAAGTAGCTAGGATCTCGGCAATCATCTTTCTTATTTTGATATGCCTGAGTTTTTCATATTTTGTTTTTGGGATATTTGAAATATTGTAAACTATTTTGTGGAATATTTTGAGACTTAGTATGTGATGGAATTTTTACACTTTACCGTTTGAGTTGAGAAAAGGTACCACGATGTTGGTTAAACTCACACAACATTTTGAGTTTTAGAACTATTCTACTTTTATCAAACTATGGTTTTTATTGGTAATTAAGCAGTGAATTTTAAATAAACTGGATATCTGAGGTTGATGGCGATTCCAACCCCGATGCGGCGAGGCGAATTAGATTACACAATTATCTGATTCTCTTTAATTTAATACATGAAATATAACTCAGCGTCATTTGTATGTGTGTGACATACAGAGCTCGAGATAATAGTAAAGTTGTATAATAATAATAATTGACCAATTACTATTATTATAACGATTAATAAATGAATCTAGCAATCGCTTCCTTAACCCCTTAAATTATCATAGAACCAGCGCTAGTAATATACAATTACTAAGTTGAGCAGCTAAAGGTCGATAATCACGTTTAACCCAGCGGTAAATGAATTGATACAATTGTCATGATAGGCATAATAAATGGAATCAATTCTCATTGATTTCAACATAACTTTAGTATGGATGATTTATATCGGATTATATGTTTTTGAAAAAATGCAGCATGTTTTGTTTTGCAGATTTGATAAATGCAAGATCTGTACCAAAAAACCTTCAGTTTTTCAAACCTGCATGTTTTTTGAAAAAAACATATTACTTTCTGTGACCTTTTGGTGTCGACAACAAACTAATGACATTAGTGTGGCGTTTCAACTATGGCATTTCTACTTCTTTTGCATTCAATTTAAATTATATTATTTTAGTTATTAAATTATTCAAATATTTATTGTGTGGCATTTTAATCTTTGGATAGTAAATTAGTACATTAGTAACCCGTTTACTATAAGCGTTTATGCTTCGTTATATTTCAATTTTAATTATATTATTTTAGTTATTGAATTATTCAAATATTTATTTTGTGGCATTTTAATGTCGGATAGTAAATTAATTTTGTGGCGTTAGTGACTGCCGTTACGTATGAAGGCGTTTTGTGGCATTACTTTAATCTTTAATAAAAAAAGACATTAATTCCTTAATTGTGTTTGTGTGAGTGTGGCGTTTTGGATATGTTAGTGTGAGTGTGGCTTTTTTGATACGTTCTTTAAAACTTACTTACAGGATAGTTAGTGTAATATTATGTTAATTCGGCAATTAATGTTATTTGTTAGTGTGGCATTTCTGGTACGTTCTTAAGAAGCTTAATTAGTGTAATATATGATTAAGTATTTTTGGTTAAATACATGATTATCTCTTTGGCCGTTATTGTGGTGAAATTAACACAGTGCATTTTGGTCTGGTGGCCGTTTTGTAATGTTACATAATCGAGTGGGTACTCGGCGTCGTGTAGCGTTTTTCTATTTCATGCGATGCCAAATAAAGAGAGTTCATATACCGCCATAGAAACATCAAAGTTGAGCTTTTATGGCCTTTACGTAACGTTTTTTGGCCTTGGCGTATGCTCTTTTCTCTAGTATTAAAGCCAAATTTGATCAAGATCCTCAAAGAAAGGGGAAGAAAATCCGAAAGGCTAAAAGTGTTGGAGAAACACTTTCGGTCAAACCCACGTCCTTTTCTGGTGATGCCTCACCGAAGCGGGCATACTAGTGAATCAGAAGCATCACAAGTAGAAGATACCATCTTCGGTGGAAAAACCCGATGTTGGCCAAGAGGAACCGAATCGTGGACATGATGATCAAATTCAACATGAACAAAGTGTTGTAGGGGCAGAAGGTAGTATGCATGTTCCTCCAATTGTGGCTGACACTAGTAAGACTCAAAATCGTAGTTCTAATTTGCTTGAAAGGGTAGGTAGTACTGATACCATGATTAGATCTGCTAGGGTTGTGATATGGTAGATAAGATTGTGAGTAGAATAAATATTGATATGGTTGATGATGCTAATCATCCTGGTGAGAAGGATGTTGGTGGTAATAAGGTGTTTGTTCCTGAGAAAGTGTCAGGAAATAATGAATTTATCAATCCAAGTGTCAAGGACACTATGGATAAAACGAGTAATGAGTCTGCTAAGATTCATAGTTTTGTGGATCCTACTGTGGCTGAAATTTTGGGTGGGATGAAAGAGGTTAAAGTAGGGACTGCTAGAGGTTGCAAAATAAAGAGGAGGTTGAGTTAACAGGGTGTTCCTGTTAGGCATGTTGATGAGGATTCACCTATTCTGAATCCAAATATTGAAGGGGGTGCTGTTGATGTGAATTAGGATGATGATGATGATGTAGTGGTGATCTCTTACACCGCTAGTAAGACTAGGAAGAGAACTTCGGCTAGTGTTGCAGCCTTGGAAAAGAAGAGAATTGCACTAGGTACAGGGGGAGTTGATGTTGTGACTTCTGAGGAGCAAAAGGAGAGTGTTGATGTTGAGGAGCTTGATAAGAAAGTAGAGAAGCTGCGAGCTGCTAAGAAGGGAAAGGAAAAGGCCAAGAGGCCAAGTGGTGACAAAGATGGGGGATCTGTTCCCAAGAAAAAAAGGAGTAGTTATCTCTGAGCGCAAGATTCTTGTTAGGGGTGAAAGATTTGTCCCTGATGATGTTGCTGATGAATCTGAAGAGGAGGATATTCTTTGAGATCCTCGGCAGTCAAGGGAAAGCTAAAGAAAGAATGACAACGAGGAACAAAGATTGATACTTGGTGGATTGCCAAGGATGTTCGATATTGCCAATTGAGGGAGTGGACTTCAACTCAGAGGAGCATGAGGCGCAGAGATCCAAGGGAAAGCTAAAGAAGAATGACAATAGGAACAGGGTCAATAACAGGCGGATTGCCAAGGATGTTCCTAATGTGCCAATTGAGGGAGTGGACTTCAACTCAGAGGAGCATGAGGCCAGATGGAAGTTCATATGTGCAAGTAATATCTTGCCTGAGAAATATTTGTTTGAGATCACCTACAACAATCGGGGCGTAGATTGATATCCTTAAGGATGCTAGGTTGGCGCTTCTCTTTTGGTAGGCGTTGGTCATTGACCAAAGATGGTCAGGGAGTTCGTAATGCGACATCTCGCTGTATTGGCGATCTGACGACCCTATGTTCAATCAGAGTGAGGCGAGGGGCACATTTTTAACTTCAAGTCATGAGTTGAGTCGACAAGCACTATGAAGAGACAAATGGCAGGATATTTGGTGCCGCTCTAAGCTGGATGACGTTGTGGGAGGATTAGTGGGAAGGCTGCTACGGCCATGGCGCTTCCAGGGTCAACTTTAAGCTTCTACCCTAAGTTTGAGATATGTAGTACTCCACAAGGATGTTGTAGTAACTCTTGTGCCTACTTCCAACAATACTAATGTGAGTGAATATTGGGAAGGTGATCTTTGATCAGGCAAGGGGTGGAATGTTGGGAAAATGTCTTTGGGTGGTGGATCCTTTCGAGGCTGGTGCCAAATTTTGAAACTTTATTGGTTTTCCAAGCTTGATCTATAGCCTGCTGATCAATCAATATCCAGAGGTGCTGAAAGTAGAAGATGGTCTTGGGGAAGATGCTAAGTCGGTAACAAAAATCGATGACAGGATTGATGATTGTGAGCGTGTTGTAGATGTGCCTCTGTCTTTGTTGAACAAAGGCGAGGTTGTACACGAGGAGAAGTTGTTGCTATGTTGATTAACGCCTTTGAGGAAGAGCAGCAAAGGCTGGAAGTTGAAATTCAAGTCAAGAAAGTCAAAGTGACTGAGTTGCGGGCAGATCCGATGCTTGAAGGCCGTTGTCCCTCAGTGTCAATGACCGTATCATACCTCCCTTTGTTGTTCTATTTGAACCAACTCCTGATGCTGTTGAGACTTTTAAGTCTCCTATGTAATTTCTCTTCTTTGGGCATGTTTTTAGGACAAATAGGGGGAGTGTTTGTTATTTTAGTATTTTTTGGATTTTTGTATGGATTCTTTGTTACAGATTTACATGTGCATGATCGATCGATTGTGATTTCTATTTATGATCTTATGTTTTAACACTTATGATTTTCTTTCTCACTATGTAGAGTATCTAAAGCATTGGAAATTTGTTATAAAAAATTTATCCAAATGGGGAGTTTGTTGAGGTGAGATAATAAATGAAGCTTTTCTACATTGAGTACCACTGTTATAACAGTTGGTCTATAACAAGTGGAAGGGTACTCGATATCATGCATTCGTCCAAGTGTTAAAACTGTAAGGCTACGTAATGTTTCACTTGCTTGAAGAGATCTTATTTCATAAAGATTGATCGTGATCAAGAAGAGATTGTGTTTCGAATTGGTTAAGATTCGATTTGAGAAGTTGTGCAAATAATGAAACTTTGTGATTCGATGAAGATCTTGTTTTCGACTAAAACGTTTTACTTGAAGATCAAGTTGTTGAGCTTATGGCAAGTGATGGAGTTGGTTGGGACTCGTTTTATTAAGGAAATATTTTTGAGTCCAAATCAAATACTTTACTTATTGAAGACCGTAGCCCTAGTGTGACCTACACTATATAAGGAGCTCAAACACAAGCTATGAAGTGCGTCTCACATATTATTATTCATAGAGTGTTCTTGTGTTTGGTGAGCTCATATCAAGAGTTTAGTGTAGGCTGTTTTGTGTTAGAAGAATTCTCTAAACTTCTAGCTAATGTACAATTGATTATGACACTTTGTTATAACAATCTTTGAGAGTTTTATTTTGTTAAATCGTTGTAAGTCGAACACTGGGAGAGCGTTGACGTGAAGGAGAGAAGTTAGGTGGAGCCTAGACTTAGAAGCTTATTTAGAGTAAAGTAGGGCGAATGAAAATATGGTGTATTCGTATAAGTCCTTGCTTGTAATTTCTTCAAAGATGTAGTCGAATCCTTCACTGGGCAAGCTACCCCCAGAGTAAATGCTACATTCGCAATGAACTGGGTTACCACATCTTGTGTTATTTACTTTATTGTCTTGCATTATTTCTCAGTAGTGAATTGTGCTTAACTGTTGGTGTCACAACTGGTTGCTATAGGAGTCATTCACCTTTTCAGTTTTTACATTAAGTCATATTTATTTTTTGACAATGAAGTATAAAACCTATCACCATATTATGGTCAAGACTATTTTATGATTAAAATCTCTAAGTTCATATGTCTTTCGTTGTGTCCCGAACCTCTATTATTACAAGTAATTCTTGGTTGTTCAATTTTTTTTTTTAAATATGGAGTATTTTATAAAAACAAAGTGAAAAATTATAAATTTCAACATATATGGAGGAAGCAATTGAAAAGTATATAAAGTGAAATACTTAAATATTGCAAATAGTGAAAGCATAACTCATGAAATACAAATAGGACACCGTTTAAGTTTTGAAATAAATTAATGTCAATCTAAAAAATCTATTCATAATTAACTATTCAAGTACTTCAATCTACTTAATTGAATATTTCTTCTTATTAATTAAAGAATTTCAATAAAGAATATATGATTATATTATTTAACTAGCCAATACATATACAAGTTTATCAATATTATAGGTTATTTTTGTATTTTAATAGACTGAACCTCAAAAAAAAATTCTATTTTCTCATTTCAAAGTTGTCCAATGCAGCACGACGAATATGTTGCTAACTAAACAAAAAATGTAAAGTATTAGCATCGAACGAATGGCATTACATACCCAGTCTCATCCGAAGTGAGTCATTACATTACTCCAATAATTTGATCAAACTTATTATTATAATGTTATTTTTATGTCATTCATTGATATTGGTGGATATACTGTCTTCCCCGCAACTTTTGGATAGCATTATGAGGAATCTCCACCAAGAAGCGTGATATATTAGGGAACATGGACAACAATAACCATTGAATTTTGGTAAGAAAATAAACTTATATATTATTTGATTTATATTTTTATTATATTTTGATTTAATATATAACTACAATTGAATATAATTTCACAGATACGGTAATTCTGAGATCATCCATCGCCGATAACTTTATTCGAAGGACCATCATCATATCCGCAAAACGGTTTAGATTCAGATCAATAATCGGATAAATTATAATATAAGTTACTCAATGTGCGTGATGGACCGCCTTCGTGTCATGTGATATAGTTCAATTTTCAATATTAATTGCATTGATCAACTATTTAATTGGAACATATCATTTATTTAATACTTCCTAATTATATCTAATATTTAATATTTATTATGCTCTAATAAATTATTTAATTGTTTAACATTTGTTTCACCCATTTCAAACACATATGATCATCTGCTGTAAAATTTTACTTTTTCACAATAGCTTGACTGCTTACAATTTTAATATAAATTATAATTTCAATGTAACTTTACATTTCTAATGTAACGCTATTAACTAAATATAGTTTCACAATCCCTTAATAAATTCATTTTTTATCTAAAACAATCATATTAAAAAATATTAAAATTATCATAGTAAACCACACGATATAGTTTGATTGTAATGTTGTTACGCATTAAATTAACTTATTGTATAGTGTGTGGTTTGCATGATATAACAATAAAAATAAAATAAAAAATGTGTTGTAGGGACTACACGATACTCCTTACATGTATCATGTGATATACATGATGTACCAAACAAGGGCCCAAGCGTAATTTCATACCACCCTTATCACTATTTCGGTGTGTATTTAGCACCAGTGTCCCCAATAGCTGAAGAATTGAAAGAGATTGTTGATGACATCAATTATTCAAGAATGTTAAGTTGGTGTTTTGTGTCATTATTATTGTCGGGCCGATTTGGTAAGTTCTAGAATATATATTGGATTTTATTTTATATTTCCTACAAGACGATATAATAACTTTATAACTCTGCTGTTAACATTTATATGAAAACATTATAAGATATCATACATGGTGTTCCTACTCCTATATGTTGTTTGCTCAAGTAGATTTGAAATATACAACTACCTTACATATAATAATTCCCTCACGCTTAAGAGTGAGCCAAAAAAGATTTGAGAGATTACAATTTTTAGAAATGGTTCGTTAGAAGAATTCTAAACTTATGACACTGTTATAAATAACTATTGAGAGTTTTCATTATAAACACCGAAATAAGTATGATAGAAGTCGTGAGCCTGGGGAACACTGCTACTAGTTCGAGTTATAACAGGGAGCCTGAGGAAGAGCAAGTCTTTATTTGTAATGACCAATATCATAGTAAAAATTTTCACCGGGCAAGTCGCCTCAATCTAGGCAGCCACATTGAACCGAACCAGGTTACCATCTGTGGTCTTTTAATTTATGCACCATTTATTTCTGCTTATCACCGTTTATTTGTAACGTCAACTCCTATTGACAAATTGGTTCAATGCTCCAACAAATCTATTTCAATAAAGAAAGTTACGAACTTTCAATTGGTATCGTGAGCGGCACTCGACATACACAGACAGATCCAAAGTAATCAGTATGGTATGAAAGAGTTCAATAAATCGGGCCCACCTATTCTCGATGGTTCAAATTATTCTGGCTGGAAGAAAGAGATTGCCATTTACTCGAGATCTGGGCCGATATTAAAACACTGGAACTGCTTTTGTATGGCTGGACCCCTCCACGACGCACTTTAACGGATGGCACCAATGATTGGTAGCTTCCCGAATTGGAATGGACTGTAAAGGAACGTGAAGCCTCAATGGAAAATTCGAAGGCCTTGGATGCAATATAACAGTAACATGTTGATATATCGATCCGAATTGTGCCAAAGAAGCTTGGGAAACTCTTGCTTGTATTTGAAGGAACTCACAATGTCGCTCTAACTTCTCACCACCAAATTTGAGAATCTGAGGATGAAGGAAGAGGAAACCATCATTGAGTTCATTATCAAACTTAAGGAGATATCCAATGAATTCTATGACCTTGGAGAAACGATGCCTGAAGAAAAGATTGTCAGAAAGATTCTCAGATCTCTTCCCAATAGATTCGACTCCAAAGTGGTTGTCATAGAAGAGGCGAATGACATCTCGATTATGAAGGTAGATGAGCTATTTGGTTCTCTTATCACGTTTGAAATGTCTATCACGATCAAGTGTAAAGATAAGAAATCCGCAACACCGTCAAACCAGAGTGTCACATACCATCTAATACCGGTACCTACTAGACACAAATGTTAAAAAAAGGATGGATCACCAAGCTGCTGCAGATCCAAAGGTAAAGATTGAAGGTTATGGTCAGTAATCGCATTCAATGTCCAATTTTTTCACAAAAAAGTAATATTATCTTAAGCCGTGAGAAGTGCAAGAAACTAAATGAGACGGTGTGGAGAATATTGTTGCATTTACAACCAAAACATTGAACTGACCATATGATCAAGAGCGAGGATAGTGATAAGGAAGAAATGTCTTGAAGAAGTCAGTGGATGTACGAAAAGTTGCTCGCCCATTGTAACAAGTTGACAGACTTGTACATGAAACAAGAAAAGGAAAATAAACGCCTCCTTGATGAGAATAATGAGATGTTAATTGTCAACTCTGGGTTAAATGAGAAGGTTGAGGGATTGAATGCTGAATTAGAAGCCATGAAGAAATCCGTCCATGTCGCACTCGTACATCAAACCGGATGAAATTTCTTTCTCTAGGTCAATCTCCAAATGACCATACAAAAGTGGATATGTTGTCGGAGAACGTTCTAAAGAATCAAAATTTGTTCCAAATTGCAAAAGTTCAAGAATTAACTGCTATACCAACTGCCAACAAATGTCCATTAACCGTCGTTCTATTACCTGCAACAAAAGAAGAAGAAATGGGTATGTCATCAATGTGAAAAGAAAGGTCACATAAGACCCTACCGCTACAAGTTTCTATGGAAGGAACATTCATCAACATGGTCGATTCATCATTCAAAATTCTAAAATTCGTTCATCATAAGGAAACGGAGGGTTAGTGGTAAATTCGGTACTCAACATGCTGAACGGAAAATCAAGAACGACATCGAGGTAATTCTTTGTGTTGCTAAATCGTAGTGCTTAAGGCTGGCGGATCTTCGTGGAAAGGAAAACAAGCCAATGTTATCTCTATCCTCGAATGTACATGCGCGTTCAAGAACTTATGGAGCCAATGGTCGCCTGAGGTTCTACTAGTGTTAATCCAAGCGAGGATAATGAATTGAAAATTCATCTTTGTCGTAGGTGTGATTAATTTTCGCTAAAAGTGGGAGATATTATGGGGAGATGTCTTTTCCAACAAAATATCACCAAAGGGAGAGCTCATTGGTGTTTCTTTAGCTACAAATTTATTTCATGCCGATTAAAGCTTCCTAATATGATTGCTTTGGAGTATTTCTGCTATGAAGACTATATGGTAATAACTGGAAAGATTCCCCTGCTAATGTAAGATCGAGATTTACATATATGAAAAGTATTGTTTACGTTTTAAGAGTTGAGCTAAAGCATTTGAGAGATTATAATTTCAGAAAATAACGCAAGGGGCTAATTCTCTAAACTTCTCTAATTGAATGTACGGTTGCTACATTTACGTTATAACAATCATCGGTAGTTTTTCATCAGAACACTGAAGCCAGGACGCAGACAGTTGCAAGTGAAACACTGCTTACTACTGAGTGTATTAGGCGTTCGAGGAAGATAAGTCTTTATTTGTAATATCTCAATATCATAAGAAATCCTTCACCGGGCAAGCCGCCTAAACCTAAACATTGGCACCGAACCTGCTAACACTTTTAATTTATGCACTATTTATTGCTTACTGTCTGTCAGATTGCATCACAATCCGAGATATTTACAATTGGTCTGTAAATGCTGCTCAAAGAAATCTATTTCACGTTGTGTTACGGTAACTTTCAATAATTATCATCAGCTTATGCCAAAGTGATGCTCCAATGATTTGCAGAGTTGAGAAATTGTAAGTTTGTAACCTCCTGATTAGCCATCTGCAGTTCCTCTGCAAGCATGAGGAAGCTAATGTTACACAACGAAAAGTAAACAGAAGAAATTGAACCTAGGACTTAGCCCTCGATCAGTTACTAGACATTCATGTACAAGGAGTAAAGAACTATTTGCTTGGTTGTTATCACGGCCAATTTTAAGTGTCCGGAAAAAAACACTAGCAAGTAAATATCTCCCAGGAGCTTATCTAAAATCACAAGAGTAGCGATGTCAAATGATTCAACCGATAGCAAACATGAGTTACAACTGAATTCAAATGGTCAAAGTAAATTAAATAAAACCCACACATATTTACATACATACATGATATATATCAAAGTAAATAAATTAAAATGCACACATATATATGGTCATCTGACGCAGTACAAGTATAGGACTGAATAGAGTCGAATCCAACAGGTTCGATAAGTTTACTATCGTTTACTGACCTAGTTGCAATATGAAGATTTTTGGATGAAACAAGTCCATAAGAGTCCTAGGTTCAAACATGAAACATCTATGCTTGAAAGATTCTTTCCGTTTCAAGAAGGAATAAAATAAATACTCCAGATAGCTCAACTTTCACCTGACATATCTGCCTACGCTTCCTCATACTAAGCTTTCCTAGCTAGACATCATCCGAAAATTTAGATGAAATCTCAAAACCTTTCACGGATTCCATAATGCAAAGACTGGGACCTGATGACCAGCATCAACGTTATTGGTCATATTTACATTCGTCTCACTGTTTACATTGCCATCATTGTCCTCGTACTTAGAACCCTGTAATGCATCGTACCCGTGTGAAGAACAATCTCCACCAAGTTGTCCTTTGGGATTCTGCTCATTGCCATTCCATCCCATATCTGTCATTTGAATAATGTCTTCATTAGGCTCCCCATTTGTTATGGCTAGCTGAGGTTGTGTGGAACCTGATGCAGAAGTGTGATTGTTAGGTACACCCTCTGAATCCTTCGGTGGAGATCGTTTTGCTAGCTCTCCCCCAATGAGGGTCGAGCTCGAGCAGATCCTCTTCACATCATACCTACTTATATCAAAATTTGTCACTGCACTTATCCCTCTAAACTTGATCGCTGCAATATCATAGGCTTCTGCAGCTTCTTCTTGTGTACCTTAAAAAAATTCAATTTAGAAATCCTATACATTCTTTAAGAGTTTCAAATGAATTTGTTTTTGGGTTAATGACCTATGTTTTCCTAATATAATTATTTTATCACTTGCTTTTCCAAATTGACCCAATTGATCGCTTATGTTTTAACAATGCATTTTGGTCCTGCCGTTAATTATTCCTTAGGGGATTTTTCTGTTTTCATAAAAATGAAAAAGAAAAAGTTTCTCTCACTCCTCAAGTAAACACTACAAACAATCAAACACCCACTACTCATTAAAAAATATCACAAAAGTAATTGTTGCCAGAATGTTTTTAAGATTTTCACAATAATTATAATAGCTATTCCCTACGGATAAAATTACTTGTCATTTTAGTTTGAAAAATTTAGATATTTTTACTTGTCATTTCAGCATAACAAATTGTACTTTTACATTTACAATGTTACTTTTTTACTACTTTTTATTATTAAATTATCAACCAACCAATAATATAATTTCATTAATTGACATTCTACATTTTCAATACAATTTTTTATAACTTTTTCTTTTTTTTAATTTTTATGTATAACTCTAAAATGAGAAGTAAAAAAATTCGGAGAAAGTAATATTTTCTAACACAGTAGAATAGCCAGCAGAGTAGATACAAGTACAAGCATAATAATGGGAACTGTATGTAAGAAGAAAAGGAAAGAAATTAAACTTACTGAAGGTACCAAGGTACAAGTCCTTGTTGCCTGCAACCCTTCCTATTCTAGCTTGCCATCTTCCATGCTGATGATGCCTGTCGGTGTCCCAAAATCAACCAGAAAAAGAAAAGGGAAAACGTGTTATGATAGCTTCTTCTCAAACAAATGAACAGACTTGGTAGTACTACGGCACTGGTACTACAAAAGTTGCATTTCGACTTGTATGTTTATCATATGCACCCAAAACTAAATCCATCATTCATCTCACAAGATGGGTCTGATTTTATTTTCATTAATCAAAATTAACAAATTTTGATGTTTTGATTGACTCACATTTTCTTTTTAGAGACAAATAAAAAGCATATAGTTAATAGTAAAATATGTTAAAAATACAATATGGAGTAATATATTATTCACATTAAAGAATATTTGAGTTCAAAATTTAAAAAGTGAGTTTTGAAAATTTAAAACTTGATAATCTTACAACTCGAGCAATTAATAATACTATTGTTGATGATAAGTTATTAAAACTGAAACTAAACTCAATAATAAAAAATGTGACAAATTAAATGAGCTCCTTCAAACAAAAATAAAAAACATTAATAGATTCAGTATGATGCCTTGTTACACCTCTATACATCGACGCTCCCCTAGAAAAGCCACTACTTCTTCTGCTCAATAATTCGAAAGAAAAAAATAATTATCAATTTCCACGTTCTTGAATGAAATGCAAGATCATGATTGAATAATTAAGGCGAAAGCCCTAGTCAGGGTTTAACCCAAAAAAAAAATGATTGAATATTTAATATACCTTCTCAAGTGAGCAACAAATTCTTGCCTACTCATATTCTGCATGTCCTCCAACTCTTTCTCATAAGTGCTTAGCTGAAATTGTTTTATAAACCAGAGAGGGGGATTTTAACTAGTAAACAAAATTAATGTTGTTCGAATGAAAGCTGTTTAACGGAATTATTGATTCTTACAGGAAAATTAATATGAGTAGTTGGACCCCAATACTTCAAGGCAGCTAAATCATAAGCTCTGGCTGCTTTTTCTTCAGTATCATAACCACCTAATAAGTAAATAAGCAATACTCCAATTACTGATGGAAACTAACAAGATGATAGAACTATAATTCGACAAATTGATGATATTCTACTTCTCAAATGTTCTCGAATTCAAATCAAACTTATTATAATTTTTTTAGGCTAATTTGCATTTGCCCCTATCTCTTTATAATTAATAATTCTACGTGGTCGCAAATTATCGGTTGTTTGATTTGTCTGCTTCTTTCTGGATTTCGAGGACTAGTCGTTTTAAACAATGCATTTCGCACAAAATGACTATTTTGCTTAACTAAACTAAAACATAAGTCATTTCGTAATTAAAATAGAGCGCATTTTCTTTTCTGACATCCTACCCAACCCTCCTCCTTTTAAACTTTATGGCTGCTTTCTTGCTTTGTACGTCCAAGCTACCCCATCTCCTTCTAATTCGGACACGAACAAAGAAGGAAACCACAGCACAGAACTCCACCCTGCTTCTTATCCCATCTCCACTGTATTGACCGAACAATTGTCCACATTGTGATCACAGGAAAGGCTCAATCTTGAAGCAAATCAATTCAATCAGGATTCAGAAAAAACAAAGCTTCCCAACTTACAACTCACAATCCTATTGAATTACAAAGTACTGAGATAAGACAAGAAACTAAGCACATATTCCAACTTTCTTGAAATCCACATACACCATATACAGTAAAGAACCAATCTTTATCATAATTCACCTTTATATAAACATAAATTATGCATATATAGTACAAAAAAGTAAAAGTACATGGCAGTAAGCAATATCGAGCAACCCCACAACAAAAACAACAAACAATTTACCCTCTTCTATGTGATAAGCTACTGTTGTGAGCTTTTCTTCACCATTTTCAGGCATTTTTGGGAATTTTGTGATATGGGATTTGTTCAAAATTCGATTTCTAGCTGAAAATAGTTGATTTTGGACTTTTTTTGGTGCTATAGGATGAGTAAAAATATGGGTTTTGTATTGAAGAAAAAGGGGTGGTGTTGGTCAAAGTTTAAGAAAAAAGATGGGGGAGGAGGTAGGGTGAGATATATTAAAAAAGAAAAGTATAGAGTTATATTTTAATTATATAAAATATGTACTTTATAATTTAGTTTAGTGTTGGGGTAAAATAATTATTTTGTCATGTATTGTGTTTTTGCTATAAAAAGCGAGAATTTAAAATAAATCGCAGCGATAAAAGAGCAAGAATCATTTCTGAAACAATGATAGTCAGAATCGCGTAAAATTTATGCAATAGTATAGGAGGCAAAATGTGAATTACAATTTATCATTCAAAACCGAATTCTCTATTCAAATTTGAATACTACATACATATCTAGTTAAAATTTGGTGTTTAGTAGAAGTCTATTTTGATTTTGAAAATAAAATATTAAATGAATCAAATTCGAATATTAATGAAATTGTATCTGAACCCACTTCAAATTTGATTTTATTAATTGAATCGACTACGAATTCGAATATTAATTAAAAAATAATTTAAATAAAGTAATATTCAATTATATAATTTAATGAAGTTTCAAATCCATATCTAACCCCAAAGTTGTTGATATGATGACATAATTTATTAGAGGACAAAAGTAGACAAGGAAGTTGTGACTCACCAAGATATACTACTCCAGCGTTTCGGTGAAAAGAAAGCAGATGATGGCCCCCATACGGATTTACATGAAAATATAAGGTTAGTACATTCTCTTTGACTATAACTTTTTTTCCATGTCAATATAAAAGAATCTTGCTAATTAAAGACGGACAAAAGTTAACCTACATGATGTGTCTATCACTCTTAGCGACAGACCAAATTTTATTTTTATACTCCATATATACTTTAAGATAAGAATACAAGTTCAATGTTATGAATAGATACTTATTGAATTATATTCAACATAATAATAATAATAGAAGCAATAAATATATTGTATTTTTTTTTCTCTGGCTATTTATTATTCCCATCATCTTTTTTTTAAAGATCATTTACTTTTGCATAAAATTTAAGAAATATTTAAATTCATTTCACAAACATAATTTTTTCTCCAATTTTTCTTAACTAATTTAATAAAATAAAACCCTAAAAAAAGATTTCAATTTTAGAAAAATGATCCTTGCATAAAGGGATGGAAGGAATATTATATTACAGATACTTTATAACATTCAAATAATAATGATAGGATATAAATCTAATACTATTTGGTATTCTAAGATGACAAAATTACCCTTTGTAGTTATACTTCTTAAGACTTAAATTCACTTGGCCTCTTGATCAATTTTTTCTAACGATGAAAGTTATAAATTATATAGGATACAAAATACTAATTAAATTTATGTAGCCAATAAGTGCTTGTTACTCTGCAGGCTACCTTCCGTGAACAGCTATATGTAACTTTTAAAATCTCAAAGAAGTGAGTATTGACTCTTGGTATGTGCGAAAATCCCACCATGGTAGTGCGAGTGAAAAAGTATGTATAAGATAAACTTATCGAGAATCAGTAAGAATTGGAAACGTGAGGCAGAAACTTTGAATGAAATCAGGCAGGATCACGAATGATCAATTTAGTGGCCATGATTTAAATGTAGTAGAAACCGACGAAGTACTATTATAGGGTAGATAGAAGATTCCATCCCCTTTAGACATTAAAATTAATGAGATGTCATATAATTGGAGAACAAAACTCGAATTAGTCAATTTTTAAATAACAAAAATTATTTTGTATACTTTTAACATACTTCAAAATGTTATTGAGAAAAACAAAAAAATTATATTTATTAAAATTATGAATATAAAATATTATGTTATCGAAGATTGATATAAAAGATTAAAACATCAATAAAATGAATTGAATAATTACTTGGATTATAAGTTGTATGTAAAAGTCAATGGAAATAACTTTAAATAGTCAAAAAGAATATTTAAGTTCATCTTTTTTCTAAGTAAAATTATTGACAAATTACTCATTTCAATTCAACGTAACTAAGATTCAATTTTTTATACGCATTTTTGAACCATTAATTAATTTTTATCTATTATTCTTACAAAAATTAGTATTCTTGAATTTATTTTTAAAAACATGTTTCTAGGATAATTTTTTTTAATATTCTTAACAAAAATAAAAAGTTATCATGTCCAAATCTAATATTTGAAAATCGAAATCGAATTGAAGTGAGTAATTGTTTCTTTCAAAAAGTTGTTTCACATACCTTCAATTATTATTTGGAATAATTTATAGAAAATAAACAGTCAGATTTATATGAGTTATACCTTGCCTTCCTTTTCTTGTTTGCCCTCTTTCATATATTATACTTAAATGAGCTTCATATCTTCCAGTATACATGCCTAATGAAACAAATACTTGAAAGTAACATTACGACTCATTTCATTATAAACATCAACACACCAAGAATTTAATTTCAACAAATCAGATTATTTATTTTAAAAAAAAAACTCAAATGAATTACAATTGCAATAATAACTCAACAAAAGAAGAACAAAATTCAAGGAAAAATCTGTTCGAGTAATACTAAAGCAGTTAAAAATCTAGTAGAACTGGAATTGGGCCGGTTATTATTGAGTAATTCATTATCAACTCGCATTAACTCGTATGAACTCGTACTTCATTCGATTTGACTCGGTCCATTAATGTTCGAGTTATTACTTATTGTCAGAAGTGTTACGACTTATTTGGCATACATATAATAAGTAAAAAAGATAAAATGATTGAATGTATGAACGATCAAGCGAGTTCTGAATAAATAATAACGAGAAAGCATGCTTAGATTTGAATTACTGAAACGTAACAAATTTGAATCGAGTTTAATGGGCGATTCTTGAAATTAACTAATCGACTTGACTTCATAATAAAATTAATTGAATTCTGAGATGAATAAATCTCATGACATTAATACATTACCGACAATTAAGCAATGTGGAATTTCGATTATCAATAAACACTCACAAGCGCAATCCATTTGGATCATATATATGAGGCTTATTATACATGTCATAACGAGATGTAAGATTCGCCAATAATATATGTTAAGCGCCAGTGTATGTTAATATTAAAACCAATTGATTATATATATACTCAAGAACTTATTAATATATTCGAAAGTTATTAGAGTAATTAATAAATGTAGGTGGGATAGGTTATGGATAATAAAAATTTGAATAAAATAATGAAAAAGAAAGGGAAAATTATACTGACCTTGTGACACCACGATACTGAGAAGTTCTTTGGCCAAAAGTATCAATGGATTTACGAGGAGCAATTTCCTTGTTACTAGAACTAGACGAAACATTTGATTTGAAAACGTTTCTCTTTTGGTTAGTGTCTTCCACTACAACCATTTCTTGTTGTTGCTGTTTTTCTTGAGCACCAGAGAGACTATTTGGACTATTCATACTCAATTCAAGAGCTTGTAAATTATTTATATTTCCATTGGTGCCCTCAAATTGTGGAGGTAAAAGATGATGATGGTACATGTCATTTGAGGGTAACATCATCAAAGTTTGGTTAATCTGAGGGCTATAATAGTAGTATGGGAAAGCTGATGCATTCACACCTTGTACTCCACTTGCTATGATTTGTTCATCAGCTGAGGTATTGAAGGCTGGAGGAATGTTGACATTGATTTCACCAACTTGGTTGGTTTGACTATGACTTTGGTGGGAATAAACTTTGTTGTCATCCAGATTTGGTGATGGTGAAGAGGGGGTTGTGTAACAACCGCCTAAGAAATCTTCGAGTTTCGGACACTCTGAGTTTACGCCCATTGTGTTCTCGTACCTCCACTCTGCACAAAAAAGTAAGTACGTTAGGATCACCCAAACATTGTATTACCTCCATCCAAAAAGCTTAAACGTGTGATTGTTTTAATGTGGAATTGGAATATAAATAAAATTGAAAGAAATTCTACATAATTTTTGAGAAAATTTTATAGATTTTCTTCAATTTCATTTCAATTCAAATCTAATTCAATATTTGTTCAATTTATTTTTAATGGTCAAAACTAATAAATTTTATGATAATAATTGATATAAACAATTTTACTTCAAATCAAAATTATCATATTATTTGTAAAATTGGTCGAAAATATTATTTTCAATATATATTTTCATAGAATATTATACAACATATATATTAAGAATTTAAAAAATCTATCTATAAATCAAGTATTGAGTACGATTTTATTATTTTGGGAATAATAGATGGACTGATAAAAGTACCCCTTTTATCCAAAAAATGTATTCAGAACTTTATATATTGAGATGAATCTGAAAAATTTCAGAAGATATTATTAGTATTAATTATTATTATTACCATATTAGTTTTAGTAATAACTTAGCGTGAGTTAATAATTATTAGTAAGTATTTGATATTGTGCGCATAAATATAATTTGGTTGCCTTATATTTCATGAGTTTATTTAATATAATTTAGATTCTTCTATCATTTTTATCGTAATTATCGGCGCAGAATCTTGAAATTTTTTCATTGCATTGGTGCTTAACCGCCGTGATTGTCATGGCAAGCAATTCATATATATTAAGTTCTTTTTTACGTTCATTGTTAAATTACTTTTTTCGAATTTATGATTTTAACTAGAAATTAAGAGTTACTACATTTTTTAGTGGATAATATTGTTGCTCGACGATCATGTTATTGATGAAAGTCTTGGCGTTAAATGCTATGAGTTGATAAAAATGCTACCGAAATGGCGTCGTTGAAAGAGGTTTAATTTTGGTTATGTTATGATTGACTTTTCGTATTTGGAGAAGATTAGTTTATTACTTTGAGTTGGGTAAATTTGTTCCCCGATGTATGTTCTTGGCGGGTTAAATACAGCAACAATTATTAGTTAGAAATTAATAGTGTTCAAATGTGACCACGTATTTTGAGTCGCTTTGGCGATGTTCTGCTTGATGTTTTGGTGTTTGAAAGTTACTACAGCGTGTTCTTGCCTTGATGTTTGGTGTTTTGATTTTACGGTTCAACCCGACTTATTTTCGACTTGTTGATGAATTAAAGCGATGTATATGCGATATTTTCTTATTATTTGCAAACACATGGCAATTCTATCAAATTGTCGCGGGTTGAGGCATTGATAAAGTAACGGATGAATAGTATTAGTATGATCGAAAGATGAATAGATTTATAAAGATCTAAAAGATTATTATTATTTTTTTATTATGAAGATCTAGAAGATTATTATTATTATTATTTTTTATGAAACTTGAACTCTTATTTTCAAGTTGGACGTTCTGATATTTATAGTCGGCTTGAGGAGAATGAGATGGATCAGAAAAATTCGAAAGCATATTATTAGTATTAATTATTATTAGCATAGTTTTAGTAATAACTTGAGTATCAGATTAATATTATTACCATAACTATTTGATATAGTACCTATAAATATGAAACTAGTATAAATATTCTTCTTTTTTTAAAGGATAATATTAGAAACAAAAGGGAATTTAGATATTCTTATGTATGTTTTAGTAGCTTATTTAACAAAAAATATACGTATGATCGTTTTCAAATGTCATTTATTATGTACTCGTATCTTGTAATTTTAATGCAAACAAAACTAAGCATTTGATAATATGTTGAATGTAATATAAATCTTTTAATATGACCTAAAATTCAGTTGAATAAATCATTGATGATAAAGTTGAATATTCATTTGAAAAAGAAAACAAATTGTGATGGTTATAATATCTTAATTAAAATCTAAGAATTTGTTATACTTAAATAACACACTCAACTATTAAACCTTATAAAACATGCTGCCGTCCTCCAAAGTTGATTATCCATTTTTAAATTGAATTTTGATGATATTTAAATTTAGAATGTATTTTTAAACATTGTATGTTATATTTAATGAAAATATATCAAATGTTACTATCTCGCATCTCAAATTCTAAGCTATCTTTGCCTAAAACAGAAATTCCATTTTTTATTTTCATTTGACCAAAATGTGACATGACAATTGGAGGAAAATAATATTGTGAGAGTGAAATTTAAATTTTCTTTAAACTTTGTGTAAAATCAAATGAATCTCAGAATTATTACATAAAATAAATAAAGTTACACAATTTATTAAATTTGACGATTGGAAATAAAATTTATAAATCAATCATTTTGTGGCTGGAGGGACTACTGGACTACAACATAAAATTAAACAATAAGGATGTGTTACGTTAGGATTTGAATATCTTGATGTAAACGTCAGAAATAAGACACTGGCTCTATTATCATCAGTGCAAATTATGAACAAAAGACAAGTGAATTTATTGAACATAAAAAACTACTCCATATTCATAGTCATCCACAAAACAGGTGACCAAGGTCCAAGATTAGAAAAGCCAAGTAATGAGTGTTTGCTTGAGCTTTGTTAGAACAAATAAACCCCCTTAACACAGAATTTTAGAACCAAAATAAATTTGAGGGGCTTAAAATAATTGGTCGACGTGACAAGTTTAACTTGTGGAATTTATGGTTGGAAATAAACAAGCATACCTTCAACACAGAAAGAATCATCGGTCCGCAAAGGCATAACCGACATAGGTGAAGGAAAGCAAGTTTCTTGAGCTGACATAATCTCATTTGTCCCATTATCATTGTTCTCACTAGATTCTTGTTGTTCATGATGTTGTTGTTGTACTCCAGTAAGGGATTCATGGATGCTGAGGTGAGGAGTGAGAGAAAACCCCAGCCAATCACCCATTTGAGATTTGTTACTCGAGTATCCAAAACGAATGAGGATTCAAGAAGTAGACTCACAAAACCAAATTAATTTTCTCTGTTTCTTTGTCTTTAGACTTTGTGTGTATTTTTGGTGTGTGGGGTTAAGCTCATATTTCGAAGTTCATAAAAAGTCTTGCAGCAGTAGGGAGTAAGTATATGGAAGGGGTTTGTTTTTTTTTATAAACACGTATGGAAGCTGGAAGGGGTTTGTGTCTGAGCTATTATTATACACCCAAACAGTTGGTGTTTGTGGGTGAAAGTATTCATTTATAAGTGTGATATTTGTTATCTGGCGCTTTAGAAATAGTGTTAGAACTTTGGATGTGAAATGATTATTTTCATAAAAAGCATTTGCAGAGTGTAGTAATTAGGAAGTTTCGTTAAAGGCTGAAAGTATCGTTTATTAAGTTCTTGATACAGTGTGTGTATAGTGTTGCTAGATGTGATAGTTGAAAGAATTATGTTAGGTAAAATAATTATTTAAGTATTAAAAATCTTTATTTGGGTATGTATATTGTTTAGATTTGTGTGCATTGGTTGTGATCTGTCTGATTGGACCTGTTTATCAAACAAAACAAAAACAAAACTAATATAGAAAAAAAAACTACTCCCTCCAAGTCATTTTTTATTTCTAAAAATCTCTAATTTGATTCTCATATAAATCAAATGTGTAAATAAAAAATTTAAGTTGTAAATTAAATTTAAATTTTTTTGAATGTTGGTGTCAAATAAAATATCCCTATAAAAATATAATGGATTGAGGGAGTAACTAATGTAATGCAAAGAAGAATTTTTATTATTTATGATAGCTTACAAATAAAACCTATTGTAAGGGAAAACTCCTCGATGTCTGAGTTTATCGAATCGAAGAGGATCATTGTCCAAACTAGATTTTTAAGTGCTTTGTTGGCCGATTTGTGAGATGTCTGCCTTGCTTGACTTGATTTGGTCTTGATATGAGCTTGGTATGAGCTCGGCTTGATTTGAGCTCGACTTGAGCTTAATTTGACTTGGATTTGATTTGGATAGGTGCTCACATGATGAAATTTGGATATGTCGATGGCGATGAACACACTCACCGGACTTGGATGTAATTAAAATGGGAGAAGCGTATGACGTATTAAAGTGTTGGTTGTATGGATTTGATGCAGATCTATTTCGAACGATGGACTTCTGAAATATGCAGTGTTTTGGATCGGGCACTTTAGTCTTATTAGTGGGGCTTACGCCTACGGTGGGATTTGGGGATATGATCCGAGTGGAATTGATAGTTGTATAAGTTCTGCGCCTCTGGTGGGACTTTGGCCTTGAAATTTCACTTTTGTCTTTAGGCGGGACTTAAAGTGAGATTTGGCCTCACTTAGATTTGATTTAAACTTTGAAATGGCGTCCCTTACAGGCATACTTCTGGCATGAACATTGATGTAGTAATGAATGAGGGGACATGATTTAAGCTTTGAAGGCTGTGTTTAGCCACAGCTTATGCTCACAACGGTCTTAGCGGTTGTTGTTGTAGTGATGATCGGTATATGAGGTGGATCGTTCTTGATGATACTAATCAATCGAGGCAAGGCGCCCAACAACGTGTTTCTGCACGGAATCTAGTTATAGGAATTTGAGCGTTCGGTGTATTCTATATCACGAGACTTGATGAATCAAACCGGAGATTTTTTAGGTGTGAAGCTTGACTTAATGAGGCAACTATGTGGGATTTAATGTCGACTCGTGTTGGGATCAAATTTAATTACTCATTTATTAGAAAATTAAATTATTTGGGTTTAATATTAACATGATTTGTACATGTTAAGACCAGCAATTCTTGATCCAGTAGAGGATTTAATAAGGTAAAGTTATTCGGAGATTTAGTATTGAGCATTAATTTGTACATGCGAGACTTCATTTAATTCTCTATTTATTAAGAATTAAAATCGACCCCAAACTATTAACATGAATTTATTACATATTAAAACTCACTTAATTCCTGATCCGTAGAGGATTTAATAGGAATTAAGTCATTTAGGGGTTTGATATTGAGATGAATTTATTACATGTCAAGACCCCATTTAATTCTTGATCCATCAAGGAATTGTTAAGAATTAAATTTTCTAGAGATTTTGTACTCTAGATTTATTGAATTTATACTGATCTGAATCCCTGTGGACTTAATGGAATCAATATTTGTATTCTAACTTGAATTTATTACATGTTATATATTTTAAGATAACAATCAATTAAATTCCATTTTTTTTGAATTTTCGAAAAACTTTTGGGCGCCCGTGTACATGCGATTTTCGAACATAACTTTAGTAATTAGACTGGATTCGTTTTATTTTGATTAAATCACGCAAAGGTCACTCTTTATCATTCAGAACACAAGTAATGGGCTTTTTAGGGTTTTAAAGATCTTATTTAGGCTTAGTCTATTTAAGGATAAAATGACTCAAAAAAGAAATCAAATCTAAATCATCTCCCCCACTGGCACCACTTGCAGCGCGAGTTCCAAGGTGAGTATGGTCTCCACTACTTTTTGCATAAATATGACGTTATATGATCATGTAATGTCGGCAATATTCTTTTTTATTCTTCTTGACCTTCTTGGAATTTGAATTTGGTAAAGCTTTCAACTTTATTGAAGAACCTTTTGAAGAGATTTTGCATAAAGTAAATATTTTTATACTTCTTTCGCACTTTTAAGACTTGAATATGCATCTTGATAGCTTTTTAACATGTATTTAGATGTTTAATTGGTGATTCCTATGTTGAGATTATATGTTCCTAGCATAAAAACCAAGAATTTGGTATCTTGATAATCATGTAGTTACAAAATAACTTTAGGATTAAACATATTTGAAATGAGACTTGTTATGCTCATACATGTTGATCTTGATGCTTCGAACCTCTTAAAATCAAATTATAGTAATAAAATAGTAGAAGCTTATTCTTTTGATTTTTCTTTGGGTTCGTCGAAATAGTTAGCAAATTATTCATATCTTTTTTCATTTGTTTTCTTGTGATTTTCTTTGCAGTTGGATAACTATAGCAGAGGCGGCCGGTCATTTTGACATGTAGTAGGCCTCGTAACTCGTTGCGAGGAAGCTCGAGTTATGGAGGTTCAGTTAGTGCAAATTCGGGTTTATTGTTTTGCACCAACCGAGGCTGAACCTTTCTCCGCAACAGAATCCGATTGGGATGAAACCGATTAGGTACTGATTAGATCCCGGAAGTGTAGTTTACGCTCGCAAAGGAATTTGAGAATTTTGGATTGTTTGAAGCGGATCGTTCAGGCCTCCTAAGCATGCGTGTGCTGCTTTTTAGCATGTTTACCTTCTCTTTTTTATTTGAATTTTGCATTCATGTAGAGTAAGGTTGGCCGCTTGCGTGTAGTAACTAGTATGGACCTTTAGGAAATTTTCAGCGATGCATTCCTGCCGCTTTCTTCTCGATGCTTTATTTACATCAGTGCTTTTTGTGAGGAAGCGATTTTCTTTTGGTTTTATTTGCTTTGTGAACTTGGCTGAGTGTTATGGTCATTGATGCAGTACTATTTACCATTATCATTTTGCTGCGATTCATCTTGAGTCATAACTTGGATAGGTTGAGGTAGTATATTCTTAGCTTAGGCATCTTTTGTCTAGCGACACTTGAGTTGATGGTATTTAGTTATTTAAGAGGGCGTACTCTTACTTTTATTGACCACTTACTCTTAGAATCCCACTTTATTTTTGTTTTTTGTCCTTGTCTGTACGTTTCTTGGTTTTTCGGGGCGTTAGCGAAATGAGAATGTTCCTAACATTTATCGATCTACCTTGGAGTTAGCTTTGACTACATCCGCTCCTTCTTTTTGATTTGTTAGCGTCGTGGTACATGAGTTGGAGATGATGGATTATAAGCACTCATCACTCTACTATTGTTGATGTTTGCTTGCTAAAAAGAGGGTGAGCACTCCTTTTGGACTATGTAGTCCACGAGTTAGTCATTAAATCACTTAACTGTGTATCATAGCTTTCTTTATGTCTTGATTTAATTTGCTTTTTATGCTTTGATGTTTGATTTGATGCTTATGGCTCTTTGGCCTTTTATTTTGTTTCAAGTGATGGCTTCTCGACCAGCTTTCCTAGAGCATACACCTTCTTTTCCTTTGTATAGTGCACAGAGGAAGACTTGGCTCGGTTATGTCGTCAGCTAGGCCAGACTTTAGGGAGCTGGTTGATGGTGATGAGGATTACGGCTCATCGGCGGATGCTCGAGCTTTCAGATTCTCCTTCATCGGCCTTTGCGTCATGGCTGGAGTGCTACTTTGAGAAGGTGGGGGGAGTCTTTTGTAAGTGATCGGCCGGTAACTACGGAAGGACTTCGCTACGTCTTAGGATGCGCTGTGAAATTGAGGCAGCAGCATGGTGGGCCTTCGAGATCAATTGGCCAAGAAAGTCTTGTAGCTTACTCGTGACGAGGCTTCCTTTGGGGGAACTTTCTGCTGATGTAGGTGCCCTGTGCTGGCGATATAGAGGTTATTTGCCGGTGATGCTTTGGAGACGGGGATATGGAGCATAGTGGCGCCGTCGACTCCACGAGGAGAGAGAGACGAGTCGGTTAGTCTTCGGGCATTGCTTCACTATGAGGGAGAGGACATTGCTGCCGATGCCTTCCTTGTTGGATAACGTAAGGGCCGTCCCATTTAGGTATTAGGTTTGAATTTTTTGCTTCGTGTGTGGATTGGTCTTGCTCGCGCCAGTACCCATGCTCCTTGACTTGATATGACCGTATTTTGACTTTCTTGTCATAGGCTTTAGAATCGTATTTGGTAGCATTATAGCCTTTGTTGGGCGATGAGCACTTTTTGCTCATCTTGAGTCTAATTCTTGCAACCTTAGGGCGCATGTTATGCCCCAGCGTCCAGGCTTTCATTTATTGCCACTTTCGGCGAGGGGATTGCGCCTCTGGTAAGTGGGCCCCCGCCTCGATTCAGTAAACCAAAGCATAGGATGTTGCTTGGAGTTAGCGGTTGTGAAGGTAGTTCGATATGCCCGAGTGCTTCTTCCGTCTTAGGCGGCGATCTGTCTTGATTTCTTGTGATTTCTTCATGAGGATTTACCATGATGTCTTGTTAGGCAGCTACTCTTAGCAGTTGACTTGCAGATAGAACGCTAGTGGAATGATACTTCCTTATCTTGAACTTATTACATAAGTCCGCTATCATCTTATTATCGAAGGCTTTATCAATATATGTGATAATGTATTTTGGTACCCCATATCGATAAATAATATTGGAGTTGATGAAGTACGCAGCTTTGTTCTTGTTTGCAGCTCGTGAGAGGTTTCGTTCTGCCCATTTAGAAGTAATGCAATGGCGGCGGATATATGTATACCCTTCTTTGGACCATGAATTGTAATAACTCGTTCATACCAATATTATGTGGATAGTATATAAGTTTCTCGGTGGAGTATTTCGGAATTGAAATTAAAAGAATTTCGAAGTTGAGTAGTGGAGAATTCAACAAATCGGTCGATTATTGGTGGTATATTTAGGTTTGTGGTGGGACTGGAATAGTATAAATAATTTTGGGTGTATCGATATATTGAGATGGAGTATTACATGAGTAGTAATATATGCCTCAGGGAATAACAATGGAAATCGGTTTTCGTTGATATTTAAGTGCGGAAGGTGTAGAATTACTTAGAAACCGAATGAAACTTAAAATTTCTTCCCTCTAAATATCCACCCTGCCACTACTATCTTCATCACCAAATCCATTTCCCCTCTTCTTTCCCCTCTTTGTGAAATTTCCTTTCCCCCCACGGCAAAATTTTCTTCCGTTTCTCATTCGATTGTAAGCTTAAACTTCGAATCAAAGTGGTGGATTTGCTTCTCCTCGTCATCCTCATCATATCTAGGTAAGAAAGATCAAATCTTTTGAGATATTTCTTGAGTTTTGAAGAGTTGAATTTATGGGATTTTTGTTGACTTTTTAGATCTTGAATTTATTATGTTATAAATGTTATCTAAGTATAGTATAGGGGATTAGCGGTGATTATTGGGGTTAGAAAGTGGTGTAAGTTGAGGGTTGTCTTTTATTGACTTTTCTTAAATTAACTTTAAATTGTAATATGAGGTTAGATGACTTTAATATAGTTGTTTTGGGTATAGAATTATTGGTTTGGATATGGATAGGTAGAGATTGGGTTGAGAAAGTTTGGGGAAAGTTAGATACCTGACATTTAGCGTTTGAATTGGAGGTTGTATTTAATGGATTAATTAGTTGTCAATTGATTATTGGATTGATTAGAATGTGCTTAAAGTGTTATTGTTGGGGTAATAAGGTGATGACCGAATATTGAGATTTTACGAAGTTGGCGATTAGAATGTAGTTACGTTGGAATGTTAGAAGTGTGTACCAATCTTGGGGATATGATGATTGCTAAGAGCTGAAAATTTGAATCGTGAGGCGATGGTATAACACTTTCGGGATTATATAGATGTTAAGAGGTTATTCTATGGGATGTGTTATAATGTATAATTTCTTTGAATAGGAGTTGAGCTGGATGCAGCACGAGGGGTACTTTGGAAGTCATCATTCTTTGGGCTCGAGGTAATTCACAAATCTGCGATGAGGACCTTTCATATATATTATGTTATATATTTTGCATGTGTTGTCTTGGGGTATTACGATGTATTATTGTGTGTGATTGATTCATATTATGAAATAATTGAGATTATGATTGATATTATATGTACATCTTGATTATGATTCATATGATGAAATAATGGAGATTATGAGGTAATTATGAGATAATTGAGATTATAGTTTGTATTGAGATAGTTGTGAATATGATTCATGTTATGAAGTTGTGTGTCTTTGTGTGTGGTATGTCTTTGTGTGTGTGGTTGGTAATGCGGATGTCTTTGATTGCGCTTGTGTGTTATTTCTTGGAGGCGGTGGTGACCCGACGGAGGTTTGGTGTGGTGTGTGCATATTGTGTGGGTAGCCGAGTGGATTCGGGAGGTTTGGTGTGATATGCACATTGAGGGTGTAGCCTCGGTCGGAGGATGGAGTGGAGGCCTCGTACGATTATGTGGAGGTGGATTGCCGTATGTGTATTATTTGGGAGGTGGATTCCTCGTATTGTATTATTTGGAGGTGGATTCCTCGTATGTGTATTTCTTTGAGGTGGATTCCTCGTTTTGATGACTTTGTGTGTTGAGGCTTGTTTCCTTAAATGAATATACGTGTGATTTATAAAGTGTTATGTGATATAAATGCAGAGAACTCCGTGTGATTTGTGAACACTTATTTATTGTGTAAGCGTGGTTAATGTATAAGCATATATTTATATATATATATATATATATAAGTAGACCATATGATGGGATCAGTACGTAGTATTTGTATTCCTTTCGGCTTAATAGTACGACTCACTATTCTCACATGGGCGGGGCGTTTATGCACTGAGTTCTAAAGGGTTGATCGTGAGGTTGTGAGAAGGCTGCGTTAAATAGAGGATTGAAGTCGTAGATGAAGCATTGGTGGCATCACAATTCTGCATCAGTCATTTCCCACTGTTATTTGTCGATTTGTATATTTAGACACGTATTGTATTTCATTGAAGTGCGAAAGTTTGTTATACTCACATCTTTGTATTTTGGATTCTTGTGTATCTTTGAGTTGTATAAGGATGTAAATTTGTATTATGTTGTTCGTTGTTTTATTGTATATGTTGTTAGTTCACCACGATGGACAAAAGCGTATTTTTATTATGATTATTAATGTCAAATGAAATCTTTTTATGTTGTTATCCATCGATCGGTGACTGCGGTGTCTGAGTTGTTGATGACGCCTTTTCAGGCGGCAGGCACAGGCGGAATGGTCTAGCGTAAGCGTGGGTCACTGCATTATCGAGTCTTAAATGCATCGAATGACCCGTCTTTGCTGGTGGTGAATCAATGGTTTTGGGTTGATGGATAAAGTTGGCATGAAATAACGACATGGTTTTGCGTGCTGTGCATACTCCAACGTTGATGATGCAATTAAGATTCGGTGCTAGGCGGTCGCAAATCCTCAATCGAGCTTTGATGAGCCTTGCTCCCACGATAAGAGTTCTGAAACAAGGCGGTTTCTCGGCGGAAGCCTCCGATGATCGAGTCGATGGCAGTTGAAGAGTTTAGTTTACGAAAGTAAGAGTATTTCGTTATCAAACTTCGACTTACTTGATTTGGCTTGAAGTTTACCTTTATAGCTACTTTCGAGCGGTTACTTTGGTTGAGCCTTGATGGCTCGTTCAGTATTCACGATTAATGATTATGCGGCTCGTTAAGGGGTCGTGTCGTGATGTCTTAATTACCCCTTAATGGAAGTAGAATCGAGGCCACTTAGTACTTGATTAATTTCCTCTTTGCAGTGGCCATTTTAACCACAAGTTGGGCTTTGGTGCAGCCATTACGGGCCCGTATCCATTATTAAGTCGCTTGCTTCGGTGATCCTTAGCGATGAGCCAAATGCAGTTGAACTTGAGTCTGCGGATGAAGCAAAATTTAATTATGGGATTATCAAAAATATTTGACCATTATTGGCGGTAATATCACATCCATTTTGATTTTGAAAATGGAGTTTGGCCCGGACGTGTGCCCAGCATGCTAACTGTATGTCTTCTATAGCTACTGACTACGCCCGGTGTTTATTGACATCGCGGTAGAATTTCTCCAAAAGATCTCTGAATAGGAGTATTATGGTGAAATGCAGAGCGAGGGCCTTCCTTTTGACGTGGCTTTCTTTGGGTCCATGCGGTAGCCTTCGCGTGTCGTGAAGTAGTGATGAATATCTCAGAGTGGATTCGGAGCTCCGTAGAAATTTCCATGACTTCTTCTTAGTCTTTTGTTTAGCATTCTTGTAGTTCGAAGATGGGTAGGCCGCCCCCCAACTTCTCGCAATACCGAAATACTTACTTCCTTTCTGGGTATTACATGGATAAGTTGGCACTGCTAAAAGCGTTTGCACAACTTGTTCACTTTTACGGGAACATTTTTGCTTGGAGACTTGTTTTATGGAGTCTGACAATCTGCTCCAGTGATAGGAGACTATCGGGTTCTAACCTGTATTCTCGATCCGGGTGGTTAATGACCAGCGGTGAATCTCCGTATACTTCGAGTTGAGGTATATTTAATTAGGTAGGCTACTGCAACCTAAGATAAATGCTTGATATTCCGTGTTGTTTGGCGCCTTTGGCTCAACGTGAATGAGTATGGCAACATATCTTGTTGTGCGATGATGAAACGCCTTTCACTTGCCCTGCGCCTCGCGGTGTGCGCCGTGAAGTATATTTTCCATAGGTCTTATTTACACATTAAAGCGTCTTAAATGGGGTGTCTGCTCATTCAGGTAGCAAAGGGTGAGTGCCTTGAAAATCGGCTAGTATTTGTCCCTTTACAGCTTTTTGTGGTACATAGATGATTTCGAACTCTTTGTATTTTAGGTACCGCCACTTATGTCGATCGACAACACGGAGTTTTGGACATCACATACTTGATTGGATTTGCCTTAGATATCAAGTGGACCTTGTGTGCTTGGAAGTAGTGCTTTAGCTTTGAATAGAATATTAGAGACTAAGCGCCCTGATTCAGCGGTAATTGACTCATTTGGGGACATTCGGCGACTAAGGTAATAGAAAGCGTTCTCTTTGTCTTCTTCATTTTCTTGTGCCAATAATGCTCCCACGGACTGCTCTTGTGATGCCACATAGAGTATAAGGGGCTTCACTTGTATGGAGTGCATTGCTTATTTGGAGGAGCTCTTTAAATATTCTTTGACTTTTGCGATTCTTTGGAAACATTCTTACCGTCCCACTTTGGAAAGTACCCCATGCCGTTAAGCTTGTTGAAGGTTGACATTTTACGCAAGGTTCGAGATGAAATAGCGTAGGTATCTTGCTTCACTTGCAGGCTCTTAAGCTCGTGTATATTATGTCTGCGGCTACGGTAATGTTGTAGTAACAACGATCTTTGCCGCTGATCTCAATCATGTCTTGAACCCCACGAAGCCGAGGGAATTTTTTGAAGCGACACAAAGGCACGTTTGGTAGGTTCATTTTAATTGATATTGTCTCAATCTTTTGAGCGGGGTTCTCGAGTCTTAGGGATGATCCATGCCACTGCGTGACTTGAAGACTAGGTCATCATTAGCGCTCTGTATTTTGTTGCTTATGTCATCGAACGCCTTTGCGTAGCCCACCGGATAAGTGGCTCCCGCGTTTTTAATTCAAAGGGCATGACATAGCATTACACCCCACTTTGGGAGTTCGGGAAGGCCGTGAGCTCTTAGATGTACAGGGGCCATTCTAATTTGGATTTATATCTAAATGACCCATTCATGAATGTTAGAGCCTTATGATTTGTGCGTGCTTAACTTTTCGTGGCTACGTTGTGACTATATTGGATACTAGACTTCCCGTAGAATCCTGCTTTGATCGGTTTGTTAACTTCAGCTTACATTGAAGGCACCCGGCTACATAGTTTCTTTTCTTGCCCGGTTGATGGTTGCCACCTTTAGGTCTAGTCTGGCGTCTCTTTGTATGTCCAGAAAATACATCCTTGACTTTGTTGCTTTTGACCTCGGGAGGTAGTTGACAAAATCATCTTTACTGCACTTATCGTATTTTGGGTGTCATTTAACCCGTGTATTTTGTTGCTTTTGACTTTCAGGGAGGTAGTTGTCCCAATGACTTTGTCTTAGCGGGATCATAGCCGATACTTTAATAGGAGTCATAGCTTTTGGACCCACATAGTTCAATGTATTTGGGTCATACACGGGTATCTAAAACCTTTAAGGAAGCGGCATCACCGCTTCGGGTTGAGTGATTGGTAGAGTCAGCTCTTTGAGCAACGAACTAACTCTTCCTACGTTTCTTGTAAAGCGAGGTATTTGTTTAGTCTGAGGTATCGGCGCCTCGACCACTTCCTTTTGCTAGGAGGCTTGCCACTTTTCTTGTAATATTTGGCATCGACAAAGTTTGATTCTTATTTGCAAATGGGTTTCATCTCTTTGACCGTTTCTCATCCACGTCTTTGCTTAGTATTTCAGAAATGCGATGAAGTATTGAAAAGGACAACATTCTTGTTATTGATCGAGGTCTTCCTAGTAGGAATATTATATGTGACCTTGGCATACATCACTTGAAACGAAGCTACGGTTTACAGTTCCTATCGCCCAGTGGAACTTACGTTTCGGCGTTCATTTCATACTTTTAGTTAAAACCTTGAATTATAATGTGGGGCGTTAAAAAGTCTTACGTTGAGATTGACTAGCTTTAATGTGTGGAGTGGTAGGATATTTCTGATTGATCCTCCATCACACCGACATTCGATTATCAGAACTTTAGCATAACGACCGTGGAGTGGTTTGTTGTGAGTACCGTCTTCTTGTGGCGGTCTCACCACGATGAATGTGATGGCGAGAAGTCTAAAGACTACTTGAAGTGGGTAGCGTCACCACTTAATGCCTCTGCTATAGTTGAGTCTTAAATGGAAGCTTGACACATCGTAGCATCTTCGTGGCTCGTTGTCGAGTAGTCGGCCCATTGCTTTTCCGGGGATGAGTTTGCTCTGAAATCACGAAACACTTTGACACCGATGGGCTGAAGCGATGGTGAAGGTAATATGGTTGGAAGAGACCTTTCTTCTTCGGGGTTGTGCTACTCTGCTTACGAGATCCGTTACTCGCTCTTTGAATATGGTATTTTTTAATGGGATGCCCCGGTATCTATGATCACTACGAGAGTTGGGCTCCGTGCTTCGGTTTGCCTGCAAGGTTCTCTTTTACTCTGGGAGTTCTATGAGCTTCTCTTTCAATAGCTCATCAAACAGTGAGGGAACGTCAAAATCAAGAAAGGCATAATCGCTTTTCGCGTCTCTTTTAAGTGTGAGGCGTTCGCTTCTTTAGAATGAAGCTTCGCCTCGACCTTGCTTGGTTACGAAGGAGAACTTGGTAGTTTTAGAAGTCATAGCAATGTGTTTATTTCTTTTTCATGTTTGGAAGTTTCGCTTTGGCTTCGCTTGGCTCGTCACGTGGCCTTCGGTAAGAGTCTGAGTAGAGATGCATTGCCGCTTTGTTTGCGGTATATTGAGCTCAATGTCATGAGCCACTTGTTTCGGCTACTTTCGAAGCTTTTGAGGGAGTATTCCTGCGTAATGCTCTTGCGAGTCCCAGTCACGTTCCTTGGATCATCTTTGATAAGCTAATGACTCACAGAGCTATCTTTTGCCTTTAAGTTCGGACTTCTCCCGTCTGTTGATGAAATTACATGTATTTCCATCTTTTAACTTTTTGGTAGAAGTTATTCGTAAATGCTACTTGTCCTCCTTATCTTAAAGAAGCGATTGAGGTTATTTCTCAGTTGAGCCTTGTCTATGGAGCCAAGTGAGTATACGGTCGAGCATTCCCTTTGAGGATCGGACGAGGCTTGTTTGATAATTGCATCCGGCGGTCCCAGAACATTTGCGTATGCGACAAAGTGGGCTCACGTATTTGTTTGGGGTTCCCGGTTCCGTCGATGTGTTGGAAGTTGGGTGGTGATAACCGCCCAGGCATTTTGGTGAGTACATCACGGGAGGTGTAGGGATTTATGTAAGTACATGAAGTGCTTTCATGGCTTTGTGCCCCAGTATATACTCCTTGTTGTCTTTGGAATGATTCCACATCTGTCAGGCTTGATACTAGTTTCTACTGTGTTCCTCGTTGGTCTCGTGATGAACTGGTGTATGATGGGATGGATGGGCGTTCCCGTCTCACGTCTTAAATTTTGATGGCGCCTCCCATTTGCTTTAGAGTAGGTTAATTTACTCTTTGCCCATATCTTTCTTGATCGACTATCATGGCGATATATGGCCATTAAGTGCATCTTGATGTTGCATCTTTTAAACGACATGTTTTCTACTATCCGCATTGGGGTAGCCGTACGCTCTTCCCGAGGAGGTAATGCACTGTCATCATTTTTGGTGCTAGAAAATTTGCGGAGATAAATGAGCAGGACTACTGAGACGCCCGATCGGCAAGTTACTGCAATGACACATTAAAGTCGAGTCACATGCTATATGTTGAAGGTTCTCAGCGGCATTAAGCGTGTCTGCTTCTATTATGACATTGCCTTGAGCTCTTGACATTGCCGAAATACAGCTGATATGTTAGTCTCGAGACAGCGAAGTCATTGAGGGCGTCCACGGCCAATGCGTGTATTTAGCAATTTGTCTTGTTGACTCGCTTCTCGCATGGTAACCTTTGGTACATGGAGAAGTTACTAACAAAACTCTTGGAAAAATCTCGGTTGTCATTGACAAAGGTATTTGATTGTCAGCAGGTACTGGTATAATAAGAAGAAGAATTTTTATTATTTATGATAGAGATTGCAAAATAAAATCATGATAGGGGAAAACTCCTTGGTGTACGAGGTTTTATCGAATCGAAGGATCATTATCAAACTATGAGTCCACTAGCGTTCAGCGATTTACGAGATGTCTCGTACAACTTGACTTGATTTGGTCTTGATACGAGCTGGTATGAGCTCGACTTGAGCTGATTTGACTTGGATTTGATTTGGATAGATTGCTCTATGATGAAATTTGGATATGTGTCTGGTCTTGATGGACTTGGATAGTCTAGACTTGGATATGGTCGAGGCAGGAGCCTTAGCGGCATATTCCGTGTTGGATGTATGGACTTGATCTTGGACTTGATCTCGGTCTATTTCGAGACTTGATGGACTTTTCTGAGTGTGCGGTGTGGGATTTGGCCTTTGAGTCTGTGGTGGGACCACTTCTGGTAGGATTTGAGGATATAATGAAATTAGGATGGTAGCTATATAAACTCTTTAACTTACGGGTGGGACTTTGTAACTTAAGAGGCTACTTTTCTTTGGTAGGACTTAGTGGTGCTTTCATGGATTTGATTTAAGCTTTGAAGTGACATCGGCTTACAGGCATATGCTATAGTGGCCTTAGCGACTTATTGATAAAAGTAATGAAGGAGGGACATGATTTAAGCTTTGAAATTTGTGTTGCTTCTACATATGCTTCTGATGGCCTTAGCGGCTTGTTGTTGTAGTGATGATCGGTATGAAGGTGAATGGATTTCCCAGCTTTGTTGATGATCTTGATCAATCGGACAAGAGCCTTATCGGCTGTTTCCTACACGAAATCGGCTATAGAGGCACACGTTTAATTGTATTCTATATCTGAAACTTGATGAATCAAACCTAAGATAATTTCAGGTGTTCATGAAAGATTTATGAATAATGTCGGGGGTTGTTTAAGCTTATTCATGAATACCGAGCATTCTTGAGAAATACATGTCGATTCTCGTGATTTTGCTTCAAACTTGAAGGTACGTTAAATTGCAAGATTTAAATGTGGTCAAGCCCAGAGATACCCGTTCAAACAATTAGTTAAGAAATATACTCAGTTAGAAGAAAAAGTATTATTATAGTAATACGATGTTGCATTGGATAGGATTTGAGTAAGCACCGAGCGCGTGGAATAGGCTAGTTGACTTGGTGCTTTTGCTTGAGGTGAGTACAATATCACGTTGGTAACTTTTCCATAGATATATATATATATATATATATATATATTATGTTTATATATTTGGTATGTATTGACATGTGGTTATATTAGAATGTATATTGAGCTACTGAGATTGATGTTATGATATTGTTGTAGTTGTTTGTGATTATATTATGAGTGTTGTGTGTGATCTGTGTTGCGTGTGGTTGTGTATTGTTGTCGTTGGTATGTGTTTTCTTTTGCAGGTTGAGTGGGTGGAATGAGATTACGATATGCATATTGATGGGTTGCCCCGATGTTCGGGAGGATGGTATGCATATCGGTGGGTTGCCGTCGGAGGATTATAGTATGCATATTGATGGGTTGTCCCGGTGATCGGAAGAGTGTATGCATATTGATGGGTTTCTTCGGTCGTGAGGTTATGAGATATGTATATTGGTGGATGATGTGACCTGCATATTTGATGGGTTGCCCCGGGATGATGTTATATTATATATAATGGTGGGATGCCTCGGGATGATGGATATGCCGGTGGAGGATGGATATGCGGATGGAGGATGGACATGCAGATGGAGGTTTGGATGTTATGTATTTTGTTGGACTTACTTTTGTTGGTTATGTTGTTTTACTTGAATGAACATTTAATTATGCGTTGTTGATGTTTTATGAATATATGTATGGAGTATATATATATGTTTGATCGTGAGATGTTTGAATATGAGGCCATTAAGTAGCAAAAGTATGAATAGTTGTTACCTTATTTACTCATATTATTGAATTATGCATATGCTCTTATATATAAATGTGATTATATATGTTTTTGAATACCATTACATTAGTATTTGTATTCACTAAACCATGAGTTACCCTCTTTTCTCTATGGCCGGGCATTTATGTCTAGGTTTTTAGGAGTTGTTTGTTGAGGTTGCAAAGGAGCTGCGTTGACAAGTTGCTGATTAAGATCGTAGGTGAGACGGTGGTGGCTAGGAAGTCCTCAATAGTCCTTCATCTATTGATTTTTCTTTTGTCGTGTCTTCAAAACTTATGTTGTCTTTTGAGGAGTCATGTTAGACCATATTATTACCATGATGTATTTTGGAGATTATGTCGTTATGATGTTTGGTTGTATTACTAAAACCTTGATGTATGATTGTTTGGATGATCGTTTTAGTGGTGTTGTTGGTTCACCGCGATGGACAAAGTATTTTATTAGTAATATCAAATGAAGTCTTTTATGTTGATGACCATTGATTGGTGACTCGGTGTTCGGAGTTGATGGCGATCCCAACCTCGGGGCGGCCGACACAGGCCCGGTCGTCTGTATGATAGACATCCACTTTGGTGTGTTTGGTTATCCTCTCTAGTTGTTAGGGTTTGTACGATTGTTATGTTATCTCAATGATATTAATCTCTTCTATCTAGTATATATAAGTTTTAATATAAGGGTTTTCTAATTGGATAAAAAAGTCTATTTTCTTCATGGATAAGACTAGAGCAACTAATTTATCAATTAAACCGACTAATCCAATAAATTACTCTATGTGTGCGACCTTTTTTGATATAAAGGTCGTCATATGATAAATAATTGTGACCAAATATCACTATCTTAAGAGGACTTTAATAAGTCATTATAATCCTAATAATATTGTGGGGGTAACTAGTCAATTTCTTTGTCTTTTAATTTTTAGTCAAGACCTATGGTAGTTATTTTATAATAATTATAAAGAACATAGGATAAATTTATGTACTCATTGAATATTCCTATATATGATTATTAGTGATAGGAATTTAGACCAAAATCTCCTTCGGAGTTTCAAGTAATTAACGATAAATAGGAACTAAAGTGCGGAAATAAAAAAATACAACAATTTTTACATTAAATTGAATGTCGCCTTATTATCGAAGAAATCTTTTCAGAATACTCAATGTATTTACCTCGTTGGACTTTTCTCACATTTAAACTTTCACGAAAGTATTCTATCTTTCCTTGAGAAGGCCTTCACTTTATCATCCAGCGTAAGCATTGGCTCCCGTGCAGTGGTCATTAATGAATTTTCTCTTGATGCTTAGTTTTTGTCCACAACAGTCAATTCATTAACTTTCAATGTTGTCGAGAACATCTCTTGATTGAAATCCTTAGGAGGGTGGGAGTATTGTTGTTGCGAGTCGGGTCGTTCGGGACTCATCCCGGTAACTAGGCTTGATTACCCGCTAGAAGTATAATCGGTGCGATTAGTAACTAGGACTCGAGGTGAGCAGGATATACCGAGGACCGGACCGGTAACTCGATTTATTTTTGAAAATCAAATGTTATTATTTATTTGGACAAATGGAACCGGAGATCACTCATGTTTGTTAAAAAACCTCATTGGATCACTCTGGTTAAACTTAGGCAATTTTCAATAATTGATGTTCATTGTAATAGTCAAAGTTGCTTACCCGATGTATATAACGAGTTAGATTAAGTTTTTTTCGGGTTTTAACAAGGGGTATTTTTGTTAGATAATAAATAATAAGAAAAAAAATCAACATCCTTACCCCATCATCTTCAAAAACCACCCGCTGAGCCCTTTAAGCTATCATCGATGCAACGCCCGCCCTTTCCTTTCTAAGCGATTCGGAAAATTGCCTGTCCCGATTGCGTCGTTGTTAACCCTTTATGTCTTTGATAGATTACAGAGATCATCGTCTCTTTCAAATCAGCACCATTGTTCTTCTTGTCTTTGTTGGGTCCTAAGAATACATCGTCCTCTTCATGTCCTGGTATTCTCGTAAGTTGCTAGAAAAATACCTAAAAATGTTCGATATAAATGTATCGGTCTTTACCTTTATAATCTCATTCAGCTTTTACAAGATCTTGATTGCGCTAACTTTCAGTCGCTTTTGTTGATGTTTGACTACAAATCACTTTTCACGGGCCGACCGCTGAGTATCGAAAATTAAATTGAACACTTCTGAGCTATATGAGCACCACAATGAATCCAAACATGGCGTTCGGACAAGGGAATATCCTTCAACATAGGTAGAATTTCAACAACCCTAGTATTTGGAGAAATAGGTAAAGCCCTTGATTGAGATGTGCCATTACTAGTACTAGATGCATGATTAACAAGTGTATTATTAGGAGCATTATGTCTCAATGGTATTGGCAGCTTTCAATGACAACTACTGCTTAGAGGCTTTTATTTATTTTATAATCTTATTCAACATATTTTGCAAAAAAAAATACAACCTTTACATCAAATAATGATCTTGACAATAAAAGGTAGAAGAGGAACAATATATGCAATTGATTGGTAATTTAGTCTTCTGAATTGGTTTGGAGGTGGGTGGTGGTGTTGTGTAGGGTGATGGTTTGAGGTGTGGGTGGGGTGAGGTGGTTTGGACAGATGATGGGGAGGAGTATTGATTTATTGTTTGTTTTATTTTATTATTTATGAATTGAGAAAAACACCCCTGATTAAAACCCAAAAAACTCAATCTAATGCCTTAAATACACAGGTGACTAACTTTGACTTGTCTGATAGGCTTAGGTGATGAAAAGTGCAAAGTTGAAGGGGGAGGCGTCCGAATGGGATATTTTGTTAACAAATGTGGGTAATCTCTGGTGTCATTTGCCCTATTTATTGATATTACATAAAGTCGATTCGAGTATCGAGTCGATCCGGATATCTTGTTTCCCTATTTTGAGCAAGTTTCGGGCCTAAGTTCGGACCCCAATTTGATTCGAGCCTGTTTCAGATAGGCTCGGTTTAAAATCAGGTATGTCGGGTATAGGCGCAGCCATGGCCATTTCAGTCGATAACGACTACGGATTGGGATACCTCTGCATCCCATGTTAACCTGGATAATCACAGGCGGCCTGAGCCGGTTGCGGCCTTACGAGTTCATGTCTGCTTTGACCTGGCGCTGACCCGTGCTCTCATTACCTTCTAGAACTAATCACCAAAAAAAATCTCAATTTTTTTCAAATGGTGTACCTTTCTGACCTTCAATACAACTCTATTTGAAGGAGCTTCCTAAGTGTGTGAAATAAACCATTACGCCTAAGCGATTAAATTATATTTTTATGATATATCAATAATCGGGTAATTTTGTTGGACTAGGATCCTTATCGGGGTTGTTGGAGTATATTTGATCTTTATTTGGGATGTAATAGATATAAGAAGAGGTTATTAATCGGAAGGTAAATTATGTATATAATTGCTTTGGATAGGAGTTGAGCCAGGACTAGCATGGGGACTACAGAGATATTTTAGTTGCTTTGGCTCGGTGAGTACAAATCTCAAATTATAGAACCTTTCATATATATTATGGTTATATATTTGGCATGTGTTTATGTGGTTATATTGGAATGTATATTGAGTTATTGAGATTATTATTTATGAGATTGTTAGTTTTTATGATTATACTACGATTGTTGGTATGTGATTGTGTTGCGTGTGGCTTCATGTAATTATTTGTGGTTGGTGTGTATTCTTTAGGTTGGTTGGGTGAAATGGGTATATATACATTGGGGGTAGCCTCGGCCGTGAGTTTTGGTGTGATATGCATATTAAGGGGGTAGCCAGAGATGATTCGGGAGTTCGGTGTGATATGCATATTGAGGGGTAGCCTCGATCGGGAGGATGTGATGTATATATATACGTATGTTGGGAGATGTGTGTATTGGTGGATGTGTGGTTGGTGGATGGATGTGCGGATGGAGGTTTTGATGTTATACATTTTGTTGGACTAACCATTATTATTTGTGTTGTTTTATTTGAATAAAATTTGATTATGCGTTGTTGATGGTTATGAATATATGTGTGGAGTGTTTCATTGATCTAGTAGTAATATTAAATAAGGATTCTTATGAAATTTGAGAGTAGTGGATCATTGAGTAGTCTTATTAACGTTCATACATATGCTCTTATATATAAGTATGATTATATGTGGTTGGATACCGCTCGTGCTATTTGTATTAGCTTTAAGCTTATGAACTTACTCTATTTTACTCTATGGGTGTGCATTTTATGCCTTGGTTTCTAGGAGTGATCGTGATGTTGTTGCGTTGGCAGTTCGCGAATAAGATTGTAGATGAGGTGGTGGTGGCGTAGGAAGTCCTCGCTTGATCGTTCTCCCCATCTTTTCCTCTTGTTATGTTTCTAGAAGTTTTATGTTGTATATTGAAATTAGGTGTGTGACCATAGTACTATTATGATGTATTGTGAGACTATGTTGTGTTTTGTTGGTTTTATTATTCGGGTTGATGCTTGTTTAGTGTTGATTATGTGTTTTTAAGGATGTGTTGTTCGTTCACAATGATCAGACTAAAAGAGTATTTTTATTTATTAATCTCAAAATGGAGTCATTTTGTTGTTATCCATCGATTGGTGACTCACAGTATGCAGGTTGTTGATGATCTTAACCTCGAGGCGGCCCGACACAGGGTAGATAGATTCTGATGTCTCGAGTACACCGAAACATAGGATTCGCCCAGCGATAGTTTTGCCACTCTATGAGAAACTCTCATGTCGAATCTTATATGTGCAACGATTAACTGCGTCGGGGGCTCCGTCGGGATAGTCGCGCCCATTGGAGGTCTGGAAACACCATAATATTAACCGTGAGAGAATAATCGGGGCGCCCGATGCGGACTAGCACTCGTCCCCGGATCCCAGTGGTCCCTCTTGTTGATCCACAAATTTGTAACTGTACTCAATGATTACTCTCTCCGTGCACTTCGTTAACAATGTTTTTAATATTTAGAAATGAGAAATTTGACAAAATAACATGGTCAACTCAAGTATAGGAAGAAATAACACTCTAGTTTTTTAATTTGCCTGAATAAGACCCCCTATAAAATGTCTAAATTACCCCCCATAAAAAACCCAATAATCCTTTTTCATTTTATTTGATTAAACTTGTCTACGTTAAATGCGCGACCACTTGCCCGTCCAGCCCATTGCCTCCTGCCACAGAGATTTGTTCGCCGTGATTTGGGGTGAGGGGAGGAGGTGCATATCTTGAGTTAGGAGGGATGGTGGGGGGAGGGGGTGTTTCGGGGGTTCAGGCTATGGTGGTGGGTGGTGGTTTGAAGAAAGAGAAGAAAAAATGGAGTAGAAGAAGAAAGGGAAATTGGGGTACTTTAGTCATTTTGTAGGGGTATTATTTAATGAATTAAAAAACTTTTATGTTGTTTTTCACTAAGTTTCAATAACTTATGTTATTTAATCAAATTTTACTTTAGAAATTCATAAACTAGTTTCTAGTTTGACTAATTTTGAGAGGCAAAAATGAATGGAAAAAGGGGAATAATTTTGTAGATAGTAGAAGTCAATAACAATAAGGGAATGTTCAGTGACGGAATCAAAAAGTTCATATATAAAAGGATGAATGAACTTATATTATATAAATAAAGAAAAATATAATAATTTAAATTGGACAAACAACTAAATTTTTAAATAAATAAATAATAAAATTTTATTTTTTAATAACAATAAATTAATTTTAAAAAGTTTAGAAAAAACGACTGCTCCCCTAATAATCGCTACTCGCTAGTTCTTCCTCCCTCTGTCTATAATCTATACTCTATAGTACTATAAGTTGACTAATCTCAGGTGCATGTTTTGGAGAAAGGGGAGTAAAAATGGAAATCAGAAATATAGTATTAACACTTGTTGGATAATGCATATACTTTATGTAGTAGCTAGCGTCATCATAAACCTAGTGTTTCATTAAATTTATTACTATCAGAATCTATGCCTGTTGTCTTATTGTCGCAGTGGTCTGCTCTGTGGTTTTTGTAATGAATCCTCGTTTTTCGTGATTTTTGCAGGGAGAAAGGAGGGCCATGCATGGGTCATGAGAAAGATGGGATATACGACTAATACGAGCAATGATCTTTTCTTAGGTTGAATTATTGATATGTGTGGCCTCCGCTTTGAGCAATAGAATAAAAACATCTTGATAAACATTGTGTAATGCAAAGAATGAATTTTTATTATTTACTTAAATGGTATAAAATAAAATTTATTATAGGAAAAAAATTTTCGATTAATACGGGTTTATCGAATCGAGGATTAATTTATGCAAATTATGAATTCACCAGCGTCTGTGACGATTTGTGGATGTAAAGGCAGCGGCTTGACTTGATCTTGATAGGAGTTTGGTATGAGCTCGTCTTGATTTGAGCTCGACTTGTGCTTGACTTGACTTGGATTTGATTTGGATAGATGCTTTCTTTCCCATTACGAGCGTATAATGTGGTCTTTGGGGCCAGTGCGAGGCAGACATGGTCGGCGGGGGGCGCTAATAGCGTATTCTGTGTTGGTGTATGAACGTCTTGGGTGCTTGGAGGCTTGCGTCTCGGGTTTATGTCGAGTGGATGGACTTGCGTAAGTATGCAGCGAGTGTAGGGATGTACCGCTACGGTGGAACTTAATGGCTTGATATACTCTTTGTCTTTGATGGGATTTGACTCCGAGCTCGTGAGGCGTATGGAGTGATATGACAGAATTGTTGAAGCAATGTCACGCTTACTTTACTTATCTTACAACGGTCTTAGCACGACTTGTTGTAGGGTGGAAGCTCGGCAGATTTGATTTAAGGTGTGAGCGATATGCGCTTAGGCTTTGTACTCTGTGGCGTACTTGAACTGTTCTTTGTAGTGATGATCGATATGAAGGTGGATTGTCCCGACCTTGTTGATGATCTTGATCACTCAAATCGGGGCTTTAGCGGTGTGTTTCTGCACGGAATCGACTAGGGGTGAGCACGTTCAATGTATTCCTATATCTGGAACTTGATTGATCAAACACTGAGATTTATTAAGAGTATTCATGCAAGATTTATGAATAATGGGGGTTATTTAGATTATTCTTGAATATTCGAAGCATTCTTGAAATCAATGTCGATTCTCATCAGATTTGCTTAGCACAAAAAAATTCTTTGCGTTTATGCGGTAATGTTATTCTAGATGCTATTTTAATTTATCACGGATGTGTTTTCAGATTCTTAGTTCTAGATTTAGCAAGAGAATTTGAAGTCGTCCTCTCTATTTTCTCAGATGTTTTCAGGTATGAATGTTGTTGTTATTTTCGAAATTTATGGGGTATTTATAGGCTTCTGGGCTTTGAATACTTGCTTCTTATTGGTTGGTTGGGCGCCTATTTTGAGTAAAAAGAAGGTTTCAGATTCTTCTTCTAGATCAAACACATAATGACTTCGGAACCTTTGGAACCTTTGCTTTAAGAAAATCGATCAATTAATGCTTTTATCTGGCAACAACCCGTAACTTTTAGGTGTTTATTTTGAATCCCGGAACTTTTCGAACTTCAATTTCGAATACATGTGGAATTTTAATGTGGCCAAAATTAGGAATTTTTAATACCTCGAACCTAAATTTAATGTCCATATTAGACTTATTTTTCTCGGGAAAACTCTTTGTTAAATGCGAGGGTTTTACGTTAAATTACAGGGTTGATCGGAACCCCCGGCTTGGCGTGGAATTTATTTAATGGCTCGATTTAATTAATTTGATTCGTCGTCTTAATCATTTTAATTATTTTTAATAAACTTCATTGTCTGGTGCCCCCCCTCGGGCAAGATGCATCGTAGTAAGTGTACGGATTCGGCACAGAAACGATGTTCATTTTAGAACATGAATGTTGTACATGTTATTATTTAAAGGTTTTCTTAGCATGTATTTAACCAGCATATAACTTCGCATCCGGTCTGCTTGTTTGACTTATTGGATGGCTTGATTGTGCGTTGGACCTTGCTTTTGATAGAAAATTTAGTATCCGTAGTTGCTTCCCTCTTCCGGAGGTCAGTATGTGATTAACCATGTTTGAGCTCTTTGCGGTTGCGTTTTAAGGTTAACTGCGAACCTCGGTCATCATTGATCTCATTTGAGGAGTTTGAAGGATGATAACCTATTTATAGAGACTTACTGTGATACCTTTGATCACAACCCCTAGTCAACTCCTTACTTATAGGAATGTTGACTCATTTTAGGATTCATTGTGACGTATTGTGTATTTCACGATCCTTAATTAAGCCTTCGGTCTAAAACTTGACTTAATGAAGACTTAACTATGTGGGATTTAATGCCAATTTGTGTTGGGATTCCATTTAATTCTTAATTTATTAGAGAGTTATATTACTCGGGTTTAATGTTAACAAGATATATTACATGTTAAGACCCGTCTAGTTCCCCATTTATTAGTGAATTAAATAATTTTGGGTTTAATGTTAATATGATTTATTACATATTAAGACCCATTTAATTCTTGATCCGTAGAGGATGTAATAGAAATTAATATATTTGGGGTTTAGTATTGACATGGATTATTACATGTCAGACCTATTAATTCTATAATTTTTTGAAATTGCATTTTACAGAAAATGTAGTACTCTAGATTGGTTTATATTGATCGAATCCTTTGAATTTAATGGAATGGAAATATTTGTAATTTTGACATGAATTTATTACATCATTGGATAATTTTAAGATAATTAACCTTAATCCTATGGATTTTAAATTATCGACTTTATTTATCGTTTTGAAATTTTGGACCAATTTTGGGTCCATTTTTTTTAATCGTCAAATATTCGGGATGAATTTTTTTCATATGAAAAATTTAATCATCTCTACCACCCATGTGTATGGGAATTTTTAAACAAGGCCTATGTTAGGCTAATTCATTTTATTTTGTCTTGCAACATAAGGGCTCACTTACTCAACAAGATAAAGATAGTGGGCTTTTAGGGCAATTGACCCATGAGGTGTTTATATAAGCATGAGGGAAGGAAGAGAAGCATTATTATTTCTCGCTCCCACACACAAACACTAGCAGTACCGAGGTAAGTGGGAGCTTTTCCCCTTTTTTATTTTCTTTCTTGCTTCTTGCATCATCATGTGATTATATATATCAACATTAGTGCTTGTTTTTGTTTTATGATTTTAAGCTTTCAGAGGATGGGTAGAGGTATAAAGTTTACGCCTTTTTTGAAGACATACTTGAGGTACATAAATCACAATACTTTATTCATATGCACTTTTATTTTATGCATTTGATGAACTCTAGCATATTGTTTCATGATTATTTGGCGGTCCTTTGACTTAGGTATATGTTTTTAGGCATAAAAAGTAAAACTTTATAAGTTTTAATGATATACATGTAGCATGGTCTTCATAGACAATTATAATCAAGATTGAATTTTTTGTGATTTGTACGTACTTTATGTTTGCACGTGTTTATTTATGCTTATTTAGATGCCTTGAATATTCTCTTGAAGTTTAAATCATGTTTCAAATAGTATAACTATTTTTCGAATTTCATTGATTTAGGTTAAATTAAATTTCACAGCCTCGAGCCCCTTATAAACGTTCTGAGTCCATTTGGGATAAGTCTCATATCATTAGAAAGCTAATGAAAATACGGTTCTTTTGATATATGGATGGCCTCCTAACTCGCTCTAGAACTCGAGTTATGGGCTTTCAAAGTTGTTGTTGGAATATGATGGACCTGAGCATATAACATGAACCTTTATGACTTTGATGCATCCCTTCCTTTATGCTTTTTGATCGAGGCGAGTAAGGGCTTGATCCACTTTATTTGTTTTCTCTTTGCTTTTGTGGTTCATTTAGTGAGGAGTGAGTTAGTGAAGATAGTTCTTTTATACCGTTTCTATGCTTGGGTTTTTTTTGCCTTAATTAAATGGTGGATAGATTAGTAATATATATAAGGATTATTTGAAGTGCAGTGACCTTGAGTACTGATGGTATGTAATTAGTTAAGAGGACGTTCTTTTACTTTCTATTGACCACTTACTCTTGGAATCGCTTTATTTTTATTTTTCAGTCCCTGTTTTAGCACATTCCTTGGTTTGCGGGACGTTAGCAAGCAACTACTTGTTATCCAACCCTCTTCATTGGAATTGACTTTGACTCTATGCCATTTCTTGCTTTTGATTTGATAGTATGAGTGATTTACGAGTTGGGGATGATAGTTCTTCTCCTCCTCATTGCTCTGCTATATGACATTGTTGATGTTTACTTGTTGAAGAGAGGGTGAGCACCCCTTTTGGACTATGTAGTCTGAGGCTGAGTCTTTCGTCCTTCTTTGAAACTTATAGTATCATATCCACACAATAGCTTTCTTTATGTCTTGATTGGATTTGCTTTTTATGATTTGATTTATTTTGCCTTCAAGCTTTGATATTGGATTTGATGCTTATTATTATTTGGCCTTTGCTTCCTCTTGATTAGCCTCGTATGATGACTTACAGGGATAAAGAGTTTTGATAAGTTATGATTGAGCTGGGGGCGTTCAGTACTTTCTACGTACCTCTCGAGGATCGTTCCTCGAGATCGAGTCAAATGTAGTTCATTTGTTGGATAGTTTAGACTCGTGTCAGGGATTTGTTAGGTATTTTATGCTCTTTTACCAGCTGTTAGGCATTTTATGCTCTTACCGAGGGAATTTGTGGGAACACTTTATGCTCTTATTAAGTAAATTTGTTAGGCATTTTTATTCTCTGCGAGGAAATTTGTTAGACATTTATGCTCTTCTGGGGACACAGTATCCTTAGTACATTTAAGGATAGTATTTTTTTAAGGTGATGACCATTTATGGGTTCCAGCTTCTTTCCTTCCCTTGCTTATGGGTCAAATACTTCTATATATTACTTTTCGGTATGTTGGCTTATTGATTACCAACGAAATGAAGAAGCATTAAGTAATAATGATCGGGGTATCGTTTTCCCGTTTTTAACGGTACTTAGTCCCCAGCTTATGGCTAGATGTGGCGAGACTTGGGTAACTTTCTTGTTGGTATAGGGGACGCTTCATTTTTCAATCCTCGATATTCATAACACAGATTGCATGGATGAATAAATGAGGTATCTACATCACTAAATGTTATACTTGGCATGGCGTCGTGCACTTGGATATATATTTAGTGCTTGCAGGCTATTACAGTCTTGCTTTGACTTTATCTTACCGCCGTGTCTAATGTTTTCCATATTTATTTACATTTATCTCGAGCATCGTGATTTTCAATTTGACATTAGTCCCAGATCGAAGTTTTAGTGGTGTTCCGCACATGTTGAATTAGAATTCTGTCCCAGGGTGCGGCTCACTGCTTTAAGAGCTTAACTCGAGGTTACTTGTTGAGGTGTAAGCATGTGCGATATCATGGTGAACTAATCATTCTTTACTCAAAGACTTAATGACTTAATCTTTAGATGATTAGCTTGATTCGTTAATTTGGTAGGTTGTACATCCATTATTGGCTCTTGAGAGCTAGTTGGATGATGTGGATGTGTCTTGACCTACTTTAGGGCTTGTTCAGGCCTTACTTTGACCAGCTTTAGGGGCGTTTTTAGACAGGCGATATGTTCTGACTTCGCACTTGGCGTCTTAGTAGTCGAATAGCCATGTCCGGCTTTAGGGCTTATTTGGACATGATCTGATATGTTCTTGGTAGCACTTATGACTTAGTAGTTAGGATGGTCTTTATTCATATGGATATTAAAATGCGTTGTGAGATATCTAGAGGCCTTGAGTTTGCTTATTTGAATAGAAGGATTCTCAAATTTAATGGGAGAAGGATCGTCAAATTTCATGGGAGATATTTCTTCTCGAACTGGAGCAGCTATAGAATCTTGATCATCGCCCATGTCGAACACCCTGGCTTGGCTTCTATTTTGGCGAATGATCAGAGTGAGGCATTTTTTGAAACATGTGTGATCGATGATCATTTTGAAAACATGTGTGATCAATTTTGAGCGTTTAAAAATGTATGATTAAACGTCTTAATTAGCCACTTTGAAAATATTGTGTATGTCTGAATTAAATCTTTCAAAAAATACACATTCGAAAGCTTAATACTTGTACTATATAATAGTGATGCATTAGCATTATGGGCCCTTAGATTTTAGGGGATGTTTTACACCATATCTATTTCTATACCAGGCGGATGTTAGTGCAAAAAAATTGGACCTATTAAATTTTTAGGAATATGTGTTCTTTTAAGATGAAAATACACTTGTCTTATGGTTTAAGGTTGCTGGTGCAAGTGCTCTAATTAGTCATTTGTCCTTTGAATTATTATTTAATTTTTAACTTGATCCTAGAATTTTTTTATCTTTTAAATACATGCTCTCTAAACTTTATATTATTTTAACTTGGCCAATTCACTTATCTTATTTATCTTACGGATTCTTTCATAAAATGCATTTTTTAATTAAAATATACTTTTTCTGTTCCAATATAATTGATCATGGAGGTAAAAAATACTTTATTAAAGAATTGAGTAATATTTCTAATATATCCTAAAAAATATTTTATCAAAAAATACTTTAGTTGATCAAAAAATAAAAAGTAATTTATTAACGGATAAAAATGGAAATAACAAGATAAAATTACTTTGGAATCCTCTATGATCAATTAAAAATGAAATGAAAATTTTTGCTACATGATTAAGTAAATTGGAATGGAGAAATGTATTTTCTTTTTTAAAAACCCATGCTTACTTCTGATGAGAATCGGCTTCGGGCATACAAGTCGGCTAGAAGAGCCTCTGTAATCGAGTAAATTGGAGCGGAGGAATATAAAATTCATATAATCTGAAATTGCAATTCTTAAATTTGTGAGGCATGTTCAAAATAAGCAACATGTAGAAATCTTTTATAATAATTAAAATATTACATAATTTTTAATTACTTTTCGCTTCTTACCAAGCCTCTCACTTTGAGCCCCCTTCCCCATTGAAACCTACCACATCCCTTACACCGTAAACGCTCACCATTGAACCCCACCCCACCCTCAAATCAATTTCAAAGAGGTTTACTACTCAATATATGCATATGTAACATTAATACATTATGTTTATATGACTTCTTAGCTGGAACTCACCCGAGTACACATTTTGTAATTAGTGCGAAGCCCGTGTTTAGTATGCAACTAGGAAAGAAAAATCTTTCAAATTCTGTTGTTTATAGATAGGTCATTTATGGAGCAGATGTTTGCTTCTGTTTCCTCGTCTTTCCTACCTGATGCATATCTACGAGGCAATCTAGATTTTATTTTTGAATGTTTTTTAGGTGGTAAGGAATTTAGAATGTTCACGTGTTAGTGCTTTGTATTCCTAGTATGATTCAGAAGTCTAATTCGGATGGTCCAAATTGTAATTTTTTCCTTTTAAAAATGATGTTTTATTCAATTTTTTTAAAACCTAATAAAAAATTAAGTGAAAAAATTAAAGGTTTGATTAAAAAAAATATTTTCTTTTCCATTTGTTTACCATTTTGCGAAATGAGTTTTTCTTTTTTTGCAAATTCAGCAAAGATTATTATTAGAAATCAAACAAAACCTCAAAACCTTACAAAAATTATCCAATAACAAAGGATGAAGACTAGGAAGGACCTAATTTTCTAAATCCTCTAAAATTTTCAAAAACCATAAAGGGCCTAAAGCAAAACCATTAATTAAATTAATGTAGTAGAACTGCCCTCGGGCCGACGCGATTCGATTCGAATTCGGTCGGCCCCACTAGTCCACTAAGGCCCCGGCTCCGTTAAAGTGGGGCAGGTGGAGACTAATGAATTAGACACAGGGCAGCAGCCGGATTATTCCTTTAATATTCGGTGGGTATTGGAATAGGGCAGTTAAAGAGCCACTAGGCCCCTGGATAGCATTAGTACAAGGTACCACGTTAATACATAATTAATGGTTTTTTTATATAGCGTGCCGTTCCAAATAAGCGGTACCACGTTTACTCGAAAAAAGCGCTAGAGATACAAGCTATATACCGTGTGTTTTCTAACACATTCGCTACTGAAGTTGACAATAAATCTTTTTCATAGCGAGGAGAAGGTGTAGAATGTTTTTTCTTGATACATAAATAGACCGTTTTCATGTTTAATAATTCTGACTTCGTGTATCAAACATTAGCGATTCTGATTGTTTCTTAACATATTGTTCCTGATGCCTCTAAGAGAAAGAATTTCGAGAGGGTATGTAAGAGGTTTTTACCGAGATTATAGTAGATCCATTACAGGCTCATTTGCACTCGCCTTTGTTTGAACATGTCAACTTTTTGTAGCCGTTGAGTGTAAGCTAGCTATGGATGATGAGCTTCATGATATCAAGATTGAAAATGGAAGGCTCGAGGATGGTGACGAACCACATCATGTTTACTTCACGGATGGGTGGCGTGAATTTGTGGAACGTCACAACATATTAAGTGGTGACTTTGTAACTTTCAGGTTTCACCATGGTACAGTTTAAACGAAAAAAATATAAATACCACAAGCGTGTCTTGGTTTAAATCAAGCGGTACTACGTCGACAAATACGGACCTCGAATTGAATAAAGACCCGATAATCCGCCCAATGGACCGACTACGACTGATTAATTAAGGATCTTGGGCCCGTCCAACGTGTTACACGGATAGAGGCCGGTTCGATGCAGTCGAAACTGACCCGTTAAATGAGACACAACTAGAGCAAAATAGATACAAAAGGCTCAAATCGATTGTCGCCCCCAAAATGTAGAGGGCTCGAGGAAACTCTCGAAGTCCGTGCTAAAAAAGTAAGACATATAAATCGCCCAAATAGAAACTATATGGCCGATCGATAATTGAAACTAAGTGTGTGACTGAAATAAAAGCCCACAAATTTCTTTCTTCTGCTGTTGCCTCAATGCTTTTTCCCTTTTTTTTTATCATTTGTTTATTTTAATCAAGACATTTACGAACTTTGAGGAGGGAGGATTGGGTGTATGGAGTGGGGTGGGGTGGGGTGGGATGGAAAAGAATGAGGAGCAAATTAAAAATGGATTTTTAATTCAGACATTTCTGAACTATCGTATAATTTGACATTAAAAGTAAAATATAAAAATTAAAAGTGTGTCGTTATCACTTTATAAAGCGTAAAATATTTAGCATTTAATCTTTTCAGATTTCCAAATTTTAAAGATACTTTATTTTGACATAAATTTTTAGGTGCATTTAACTTCTTTTCACATAAACAATATTTCCCAAGATGCAAGTATTTGAATCATTTTATTCAATATGTACTTTTTATCAAATGCATATATTGTAAATTAAATAAATAATCTTGCAGTGTTATTATTGTTTAAACAAACAATTTAATATGGTATGTATTTGAGAAGCCTTATTATGACAAATTAACAATTCATACTAGTTGAATTTTTTGAAAAAAAAAATATAGTTGACATTTTCTTTTTTTGGATAAAATTTTGATCATAATTTAGTTTTTATTCATTTTATAATAAATATAAATTTGATATTAGTTGACTTGTGTTATAAGAGAAATTATGGTATTTGAGCGATCGTTGATAAACTTTCGAAATAAACTCACTTTCTTCATGTAAGATTGACTTATGGTGCAAAATATTAAGCAAGGTAAACTTAAGTACATCACTCAACTCATGATTAAATGGTCAATAAGAGAGAGTAATTCAAACATTAAAGGATATGTTATGTGTTTGTGTCCTAAATTTGTGTGATTTGGAGGATGAATTAAATTAACAAAGATGATAAAAACATTTATACTATAGTTATTGATATAAATCTATAAAATTGTAATTTTGATGATGTTTCAAATTTTGATGTATGATTTATGTTTAGTTTGACCTTTAAGATTATATTAGACCTTGTTTATGAAATAAACTTTTTTTCACTAAATCTAGAAGAAAAATACTACTATATCAATGGATTTATTTTTACTAAATAATGGGAGCTACTAAATTATCTGAAGTTGTTAGTCATAATTTATTAAACTAAATAGTGTCTAAAAATAATTTATATTATGTATAATCTTAGGCATCAAAATTGAGTGTGATGATTGGATTAAGTAAATTGCATTATATTTGGCTTCAACTGAGGTGAGTGCTTATATCGAGTGAATTTTTTATCCATAACCTTTTAGAGACCGTGTATATGTGTATTGTATAATCTTGACTGAATATTTGTATGAAATGAGTTATATTGTGAAATATTGTTGAACGGATAGTATATGATATGAATATGATGAAAATATTTGGTTGATTATGGTAGATGATGAGATGAAAATATTAAGAAGTTATAGATGAATATTAAGAATTATGAAGTTAATATATTGTTGAGTTTTGATTTATGATGATGGGATAACATTGCTAATATTCGTTAGAATCTACGGTCCGATGGGATAACCGACATCCGTTCGAATCGGCTAACGGTGAAGAGCTTGCCACCGTTATTCGTCTGGCATCAATGGCGCTATAGTACGATATTCATTTGGCATTAACGACCCTATTATCCTGCTAAATTGTTATGATGTGTGAACTCTATTCAGGTTAGTTATTGAGAGGAGTTGTGATATGTTATGATTTATGATATGATATCGAGATGTGATATTAGGATTGTGATGATTTGAAGTTGAGATGTTGAAATGTGTTGATGTTGAGTTGAGTTGAGTTGAGTTGATGAGATTTTGAGTGGATTGATGGTGATGATATTTGTCCTCGGATGCCGGGTGTTAGACTACAATTGATGTTGTTCTTCCTTGTATGCCTAGTGTAAAGCTGTAAATGAAGTTGTATATGATGGATTATGATGATCCTAACAATGCATTTAATAGATTTTTTTTAATCTCTAATATCTACTTTATGTGTCTAAAACAAATCTAATATTAAATAACACTTATATTGATGTCAACGAAAGTCTATCAATAAATCTTTTGGTTATAGAAAGCCTAAAAAAACCTCAATACCCTAATTGTAGTGCCTCTGGAAGTAATCCGCACCATGAGAGGTCACATCCTATCACTGTTGGGTTTTCATGATCAAAATTACAATCAAATTATTATTTAAACCGAATTCCAGGATCACTACAAATTTTATAAAACAATAATCTTACAAGTATGTACTTTTCTTCAAGGATTTGTAACAAAATATTTATGAGGAGACTTTTGAACAATTAACGTAGATTGTCTCTAAGATTAGTCCACACCAGCGGTTGATGATCTGGTCCAGTTACGGTAGTGGTCCGGATCACAAATCTTCCAAGTTGAACTTTGAAACGCCTTGGTCCAAATGAGAGTTCCTACAAAAAAAGGACCGGTTGCCCGACTGGAAACACTCCGACGATCAAGTTAGTAAAGGATCGAAAGAGTTTAGTTTTTGAAAGAAAGAATGTGGGTATCAAAGTGAACATACTTGATTTGTCCTCAAGGTTTATCTTTTGTAGTCTATCTGGACCGTTACTTTGGTCGATCCTTCATTGCTCCTTCATTGCCGATTAATGATTTTGCGGCTCATTAGAAGGTCGGGTAATTATGACCTTAATTGCCACCTTAATTGAGCCGAATCAAGCCGTTAGTCTCCAACGGTTCTTCTCTCTATACCGAGTTGGACTACTTAACTCATTTTATCGTGGGCTTTCACATTCTCGCCAACTTGTGTGGTCCAGGCCCATTTATTCGGTGCCTTTTCCCGATCCATTTTCGGAGGACCCAACCTCGTTGGGCCGATCCTGGATCAGCCCATTTATTTATAGAATTATCATGATCAAACCCTTCCGTGCGTTTTACTAGAACACTTTAAAGTTTAACTAAGGAAGTAGAAGAAAGAAAAACAAGGGGTTTTCTTCCCTACTAGATTCAAACAAGAGGGGGGAGGGAGGGAGTTTATCTTTTCTCAAAAGACACATGTGAATTAGCAAAGAACAAGTCTCAACCTCATTGCCTATTTATAGGAGTTCAAAACCCTAAAAAACTAGGCCTAGAGATTTGAGTTGACAAAATCCCATCCACCTCCCTCCCAAAAAGTTGGTTATGGCCTATGCGGGCAATTTTCAACAATTGGAATTTTGAACCAATTTATCCTTATACTTACACTTTAAATCCGGGAAGTTATAATCACATTATAGTTTGATTTCGTTGTTGTTGTTGTTCGAAAGATCTTTGAACTTTTTGTTTTGAAGATAACAAATTACGCCGTTGTACTAATTAGCTTTTGAGTTGACTTATTTCAGTGCGATTGAGGCACATTTCAAGTCAAGCTAAAAGATCGAGCTTTCAAAAATTGTAGTGTTAGCAAGTTAGGATCTTTGTAAAAAATTCGTATCCTTTCTATTTCCGAAAATAATCAAGAGTCCCAGTTTTTAAACAATTTGACATACTACTCGTTTTTGATTAATTAAGTTAAAAGTTGAATTGGTCGGGATCTCGTGGTTGAGTTTGATTAGTAATTAAAAAAATTTTAAGTTCAAGTGATATGACTGTGTCATAAAAATATTAAACTTAAAATGGGGTTAATTTAAAATCAAACTTAAAAAAGGAAATCTTGTTTTTTGCTGAAAGACCCGCCATAGGGACTTCAGTCGGGACTTGGAGCAAGTCCCAATCAAAGTCCCTAAGCCGTCGTGCCTTTTTGGCATTGTTGATCGGGACTTAGTCGGGAGTTCACCATATCCCGATGGAAGTCCCGACAACGGTTTTTTTTGTAGCCGTTAGGGCTGGTTGGGACTTGATCGGGACTTGGTAAGTCCCGACCCAATATCGACTAGACATTTTATTAAGGATATATAAAAGCCAATTCAAACAATTTTAACATAACTTTATCCCATCTTTTTTGCACGTTTTTTAAGAGTTATTTTGAGAGCATTCAAAAGAAAAAAGACACTCTTAGATTATTCAACGAATTAGATTGATAGAAATTCATTGTGTGTGTTTCATTCAATTATTATTATATTAAAATCCTGAGTTGAAATCACTTGGGTTCTTAATTGGGGAGATTAAGAGGAGAAATCCTGAAGCGTGGCTTTGTGTTATCATTAAAATTGGAGTTGAGTGATTATAAGACACTTGGAGTTGATCCAATTTTGATAGTGGCGATTGTTCCCAAATCCTGAGGTTGGAAAGCCGACGGTCGAGCACTTAGCTAAACCGAAACTCGTTAAAATCGCTGAGTTGTTTCTTTCCCTTATCTTGCATTCCATTTATATTTCATTGTTATTTTTATTGTTAGAACTCTTTATTTATTACGCGTTAATTGATCTAAATTATATGTCTAATTTATTATCGCTTAATTATGTGGGGTAGCATTATAATTAAATTGTAGCATTTTAAATTTGATAAAATTTGACATTTGCTCATAAAATTATAAAAATTCAAAAATATAGTACAATCCTTATTTCTCTAAGGATATTGATTAGTCCAACAATTGGTATCAACACCCGTGTTCTATATTTTGAGTTTAATATCTCGTAGAAAAAGATCATGGAGTGTATGGGTCATATGGGTCTAAATAGTATATTATGTGGTGAGGGTATGTCTAGTTCTAGACCTCCTTTTGGTTAATGGTACTAACTATTCTTATTGGAGCAATCGTATGAAATTTCATATGCAGAGTATTAATTATATTCAATGGAAGATTATCATTGATGGACCACTTATTCCAATAAAGATTCAAACTACTCAAGTTGGTGCATCTAGTGATAAAGCACTAGAAGGCAAGTGCTAGCCCAATTGAAGTGTCAATCATAAATGTCGACAAGAAAAATGTGAGTGAGCTTCTTCCTGAAGATCTAAAGAATGTTACTCTGAATGCAAAGTCTGTGAATCTTCTACACAATGCTATGTGCATGGAGGAGTATGGAAGAATCAAGAGCTGCAAGACTGCAAAAGAAATTTGAGAGTTATTGAAAATTGCCCATGTTGGAACCAATCAAGTGAAGAAGACTAAGGTTCGTCTCCTGACCAAAGAGTATCAAAAGTTTGAGATGAAGGAAGGAGAATCCATAGCTGATATGCATCAGAGGTTCAATGTGATCCTCAACAATCTACAATCTCTTGGAAAGGAGTTTTCAAGAGAAGCGATAATTGGAAAAATATTCGAAGCTCTCATTGATGACTATGATGGGAAGATATGTGTTATTACTGAAACCAAGGACATTGGAACCTTTCCTCTGCAAGAACTCATTGGTTTGTCGAACTCTGAAGAAGAGATAATAGTGTACAAAAAGGCGAGAAGAAAGAACAAGAAATCTCTAGCTCTTGTTGATGCCAAGGCTGAAAAGCTAATTGAAATGAATGAAATTGAAGAAGATGGGTGATGATGAACTAGTTATGCTGGCTAGGAATTTCAAGAGACTTCTGAAAACCAAGAGCAATAGAGGCGATTATCCTCAAAAGTTTACTAGTAAGAGATATGACAATTATGAAAAGAGGAGTAAGACGAAATAGTACGGCAGTTACAAAAATGATCAACCAAAATGTAGTGAATGTAACAAGCCCAGCCACATCAAAGCTGACTATTCAAGGTTGAAAAATAAATCCCAACCAAAGAAAGCTATGAATGCCACTTGGGATGATGATGTAACTTAAGAGAACTCAAACTCTGAAGTTGAGAAGATTGCTAATGTAGTATGCCTTATGGCAAATGACTCCACTGACGTAACTTCTAATTCCGATTCTAGTTCTAATTCTAAGCATTCTTCTAGTAATGAGCCTGAATGTGAATGTAAAAATCATATCGCATGACTTATACTGAATTGAATGAGGCTAAATTTGCTTGCTAGATGATTATGCTAAATTGATGGATAAATGTAAGAAACTATCTCTTAATAACAAGCACATGACCACTAGAATATTTGAACTTGAAAATGACATCACTATTTTAAAAATTGAAGTTGATCTTAAAAAGGGTGTTGATCTTGAGAAAGTTGAGCTTAAGCAACTTTTAGAAAAAGCTAAAAAGGAGAATCTTGAGTTAAATAGTAAGTTGAATACTTTTGAATTACGAACTTGTAAACTTGATGAAATTGTGGAATCTCAAAGCAAAAACATGAATAAAAGGGGTCCCAGATACGGTGATAATTCTTATATATTTGTATGGGTGGCTTCCACTTCCTCTATTAAGTTCGTTGGGCAGATTCTTTCCTCATACATGTTCTTCTCACCCCATAAATAATGTGAATAAACCCCGTTTCTCCTGCACCTATTGTGAAAAAGGTAATCATGTTGCATCTAAGTGTTATGTTCGTAACTAATACATGTATGGAAAAGACAAAAATGGGTAATTCGTAAATTTATTTTGGCATTCAACCTCGAGGACCCCGAGTCTACGGGTACGAATGTGAGAACTTGATCTTTGTTTGCAGGTTAGCCACTCTACATCCAAAAAGAAGAATGTATGAATGATTATTGACGGTGGGTACGCTCAGGGCATATGACAGTATTCATTATTTAAGTTAGGAAATAAGGCTTGCAGATGGTTAGAATTTTATGATATGAGACAACTCGAGTTTTAGGTAAAGGATGTGTTGGTAAGAAAGATTGTTTTAAAATTAAAGATGCTTTGTATGTTGAAGGTGTTAAGTTTAATTTATTAAGTGTAGCCAATTATGTGATAATAACTATGATGTTTTTTCTCAAAATAAGTGTGTTATCTCTCATAAGTTATCTTCTCTCGTTATTAATGGTTTTCGTTTAAATAATGTCTACTTTGTTGATTTTGATTTGATTGAGCCTAATAATATGTGCTTAAGTGTTGTACTTGATGATGTCAGTTTATGGAATAGACTACTAGGGCATGCTAGTTGATTTAATTTCCAAACTATGTAAGCATGATCATGTTAAGCAGAGTTCACGCCCCAAGCCAAGGGGGCATTGTTAAAGAATAATTTGGTAAGATTTTCACACAGCAATCACGTAACATATACTCTTTGGTGTAAGTATTAATGATGATGAGTGGGGAAAACAAGAGGGCAAGCATAATGATAGTACAAGGGATAAATGTACAATAGATAAATGTACAAAAATAGCAAGTATGAAGTACAAAATAGCAGTCTGAGAAGTCTGAAAATAGCCACTCTAAAAATAGCCAATAGGGTACAAAAACTCTAGCAATTCCTGCACTAGCAGCTGATTAAATCTTGAGAAAGCGAGAGCAAGAGCTTAATGATAGTTCAAGATATAAATGTACAAGAAATTAATATGACAATACAAGAGATAAATGTACAGAAAATTAAAAATTACATGATATTAAACTGCCTCGCTGCTAGAGATAAATGACCAGATATACGTGTCATGTAATGATCGCATGGTGCAACTTGGACTTGAAATGACAACAAAGAAGGTGGTAGTTCAAAGTGATTCCAAGTAGTAGTCAATCAAGTCAATGACGAATGTGCTACCATAGTAAAGAACTTGGTGAAATAAAGATATCTGGTATAATAGTTATTAAGTAAATTTGAAAAGTCAAAGTTAAAAGCGCGTCACGGGCTCAGCGGGCGCGGATGTACTCTGAAAAATGCGGTGCAACTGCGCATGTGAAGGTGTATGTTGTTAAGCGTGAAGTAGTGTCGTATCGTGTCCATGAAGTACTTAAAATTCTAATCATATACAACCAGCCAAATGGAATGAATCTAATGACTAATTACATGGCATGCATAACATTTTGAGCGGACAAGGAGGTAAAGCTAGATACCTCGGGGATGAAGCACTGCGACATGCAGCGACTTTGGCAAGCGGGAGAATTTCTTCATGTCGTATTGATGCGGAAACTCCAGCTAGTTGTACAACGAGAACACATTGGGTTTTCGATATTAAAAAAAATTATAAATAAACTTGAAACTAGGATTACGAATAATTTAAACTCAACTACTTTCTTGGGGATTTGCAGTGGAATTTATACGAGAGACTACGAGCAATCAACGTAGATTAATACAGCAAGAATCTTGCACAATGTATGGATGACCCCCTTCGTATGAGCTTTACTAGAGCTCCTTTTAAAATGGCGAGGAAGAGATTGGGGCAATTTCAATGAGAATTTTCAAATATTACCATTGAGAGGAAAGAAAGAGAGAGTTTCGCCGTCTTTTCGAAAAGATGAGAAGTGAAATCAACGAATGAACAAGTTTATTCATCAACTTGATTTTATATAGGCTTCTGACATAAAATTGAGGCCTTAGTGATGTGGGACAAAGCCATTCAGGCTTCGTTTAACTTCCCTGGGACTATGACTCCATGAGGGGTGTTACGAATCTTCCGAGCAACATCCTAAAGCCAGACATCCATGTTAAGAGAGAACATTACGAAACCTCCCTCACTTATCCTCTTTTCGATCGTAGGGTGGGAATTCCAACAATTGGAATTTAAGCCTAACAATCCCATAGTTCCATTTTAAATCCCGGAGTTATAATGCAATGTATTATAATTCGATTTAGATTGTGTATTTCTTGGAAACTCGTCGATAATAGCAATATATTCATATGTTCACAGAACATCATTGTTAATATATAGATTATGAAGCGGACTACAGTAAGTCATCGTAATAACCCTTAATGTGTCGAGTTACTAATATAATTGTTGGACAATTAATATATATACGAACTTATTACTATTTAAATGTAATAATCGATTTATACAATCTAATTATTCAACGGGCACATTGTAACGACCACGCTGAAATCAGCCGCCACGAGTTAAGATCATTAACAACGTATACAGGTACCAAGCGATGGATGATATGACATAACACAACGACATTATCAAATAAAGCTCCTATTTCCGTCGTGGGTGTTCCAACAGTAATCAACAAAATAAGGACAACGAGAACACATATCAAAATACATCATAAGGAAAGTATGACCAACGGACTCGTCGATATAATACAACCACTTGATCTCGAATATACAAATTTTTGACAAAAAAGAAATGGTGATGAGGACTTCACAATACCACCGCTACTTTAAGATCTTGGCGCAGCTCGGCAAAAACAGATCCTCTCGGCCGCCTCGCGATGCTCTGAGACCTAGGCATAAGCTAGCCCACAGAGAATGAAATTCGACTATTAAAATTTGAGTGAATACAAATAACACAGTTGAACCCCTAATATATTTTCGGGCGATATACATATATATATACAATTATTAACCAAGTTACATGATGAATAAGCTGTCCAAAGTCACAGAGATAATACGTGACTTCTGACCACGAATAACACATATACCTGCGTCTGAAACAATCTAACACACAAAATCATCAAATAGGAATCCACCTCCAAATAATACATATGATCGCCTCAAATAATACACATATGAGAATCCGCTCCAAATAATACACATATGAGAGAATCCGCTCAAATAATCGGATAGAGGCCTCGCTCCGTCACTCCCGGCCAGTACACCCCTCGATGTGCATATCACACCAAACCTCCCGAATCCACGGGGCAACCCTCACGATATGCACACCGCGAGCCTCCCGGTCGAGGTCACTTTGGCCCTTCCATGAAGTAACACATAAATCAGTATTGTATTATGCTGACGTAGCGCGACCATATATAACCTGGCAGTCTCATAATATAATCATGTTCACAGAAATATCTGTGATATAAGTCATAATCACTAACCATACCGTTATATGATTATAGTCTCAATTATCTCGTAATATAACAAAATCTCCATTACTTCGTTATGAATCGAGAATCAAAATGTACATATTATCAATTATAATCTCAATTATTTCAAAGTATAACTCATAAATCTCAATTTCCACCATGTCAGTCATGATCGCGCGATACACATATCGAATAATCTCAAAATATCATATAGTAGTATATATACAACATATTATACATAAAAGGTTCCATTCATTGAATTTGTACTCACCTCGAGTCAAAAGTAGTAACAAGCACTAGGCGATGCCGTGCTAGATCCGGCTAAATTCCTATTCAAAATTAGATATTATAATACATTCCATAAGGAGTCACTCTCTTAACATATATGTGTACCCAGTGTTATACCGTCTCACGATTGAATTTAACTCTTAAGTTACATTCCCAAGATTGTCTCAATTTATAACATTCCGACATAACTATATTCAAATACATAACCCAAGTAAATACACAATTACTCAACAATAACCTCCTAAACACATTCTAAACAGCAGTAATCAGTGTAATAATTAATCCATTAAATACAACTCCAATTCAATCCCAAAAGCTATACGAACTTTCCCAAAACTTTCTCAACTAAAATTCTACCTATCATTATCGAACCAATAATTACATACCCCAGAAACAACCGTATTAAAAGTCTTTGCCTCATACACATTTAATGTCAATTTAAGAAAAAAGTCAACAAAAGTCAACATAACAACACACAACTCTAACTTGATAACTACTTTCAAAATCATCGCTAAATCTCCGCGTCTTTCGAGATAACATTTCTATACCATTATAATTTCAAGATCTAAAGTCAACCAACGTTCATAAAGTCAACTCTTCCAAAAACTCGAAATACTCCAAAATATTTGAACTTTCTTATATAAACGTAGAGAATGTCTCGAGAATCTCGGAAAATTTTAGGGCAAAATTTCGCCAAATTTGAGAAAATTGAAGAAGCAAATGAGGAAAATGGTGGAGAAAATTCGGCCAGAGAGGAGAAAGAGGATAGGTTGTGTTTGGATAATCTTGAAGGTGATAAGGATGATTAAAAAAAGTCTCGTGGGTCCGCGCCCAAAAATATCTAAAGACTAGCTGAAACTTCTCGTTCGGTTTTAAATTTCGATTTCTCGTCTCGATTTAACACATAGCCTTCTAATATAACTTTAACTTGTCCCCCAAATAATATTATACCGCTCGATTACAACTTTAAAATCTTAAATACCATCGCCTTTATCAACCCGATGGGGTCGTCATATCTCAGCGATTCAACTTGAAATTTACGTTCTCCTCGGAAATACTCCGCTGAGCAACTAGTATACTATTTCATAATATTAATACGAACGGTTATCCATCTACCCATATAAAATTTCGTCCTAGAATTTTCAACATCCAATGCCCCATTGCAACCATATTTCACTCAACCTAAAACAGAAATAGTAGCCTACATATATTATAGTACAAAGTTTAAGAACTAACCTTACTAACTTGAAAGATGTGAATCTGGTTTACGACATCCTCCTCTCGTTCCCGTAGCTTCACTCGCTCGTTGATTTCGCAACACACTTCACTAAAGCCACAACTTTATTCCATGACAACTTTTCCTTACGATCAAGAATTTTCACTTTGGTTTCTCTTACGTCATGTGAATCCTCTCCAGCTCAGCTGGTTGTGACTCTAAGATATAAGGATACGTCACAGGATATACTTCCTAGACATGGCCGCCAGGAAAACGTATGGTCGTCGATCTTTGGAGGCAATGCCAAGCGATGACCACCGGACGACTCGCGCTGATCACAATGCGGTAGATATATAGAACTGAACCTCTCTTCCGGAATCACAGCGCTTTCATGGGGATATTCTCAAGAATACTTTATCACCAATTTCAAAGTTTAAATCCACCCGGCGGCGATGCGCATACATCTTTTTGCTATCTTCTGCTTCCACTTCGGTGTTCTTTGTATCAATTTATTCTACCGATCTTTCCACCGCTCTGAACCATACGCTTTTCTATCCCCAGCCGTTTCAAATGGCTGGAGTCTACGTTTCACTTGCCGTACAATGCTTTGAAATGGTGCCATCAATCTTGGCGTAGAAGCTATTATTATAAAACTTCAATTTAAGCGGTCATCATCGATTTCGGAAAAATTCAACACACGGGCCCTTGACACTTATCTCCAATGTTTGAATTGTTCTCTCATTGCCCAATCATTGTGGATGACCGTCTTTTCAAATTGACCACCGTCATTCTTTCTTGAAATCCTTTCGAAATGCGGAGGTGAATCTAGCATCTCGATACGTCTGATGAATCTTGGCACTCCATTTGTCAGCAACTTGATCAGCATCTGACCTACTTGACTGCTGGATGATAAAAAAGTCGACTTAATTAGTAAGAAATGGTGATTTCGATAGTCATCCTATGACCCAAATGCCATCATTCTTTCTGAATCTCGAGTCCAAAAAACAAAGTCAAGCTCGTAATATGCTCCCAAGTCCACTACGGAATAGGAAGGGGTTACTTGATAGCCCCTTGAGAATGTCGGTGTTATCTTTCGCTGTTAAAAGTCGGACATTTTGATACAAATTGACAATTTTTCTTCGTATTTGGGCCACCAATCTGGCTGCTTTTAAGTCTCATATGCCACGGGATGCATCTTGTACTCGAGCATTATGAGCCTCATCCAAATCTCCTTTGACTCTGAGAATAAGGCAGAATAATCTACCATGCATTGTAAAGCTCCATCCTCTCTCACCGCAAAGTACGTCTTGCTTCCCATTCTTGGCTTTATTATTTTTGTAATTTCTCGTCTTTTGCTGTCCTCGATTATTCGTCCCGACAAGAACTTCGGTCGAACCCTTATTTATTAGCAAACCACCATGACTCAGCTCGAAATTAACACCAAGTTGCTTCATTTCTTAATGGCTCATAATCTTCCCCTTCGACTCGAGGCATAATTTACTACGTTCGCTTTCAGGGATGATACTCAATAGAAACATCACATAATCGTGATAAACTCCATCCACTTATTTTCAGTTCAAATCTGCGTTGGGAGGTATTTCAAACTTTGTGATCGGTAAAAGATTTTACATAAGTCACCCGTACAAATAATGCCTCAAATCTTAGTGAATAGCCGGTAGCTCGAATCGTGTGTTGGATAGTTTTTCGTGATTTCACCATTTGTCGCGATGCGTACGCCACTTACCATGTTGCGTGCTACATCCGGCTGATGTGGCGTATTTATGCATCACGTCTGACGGAAGAGTCAATCTTGGCGCGGTCAATTTCTCTTTCAACTCGTTGAAGCACCGTTCGCGATCCTCATTCGAACAAATGGAACTCCTTTACAGTCAACTTTGGTCATGGGTGTGGCAATAATTGAAAGTCTTGTATACGTCTCCGATAGTATCCCGCTAGACCAGAAAACTCCCGTATTTGGTAACACTAGTGGAATTAGTTCCCAATTCATCCACGAACTTCAACCTTTTGAGGATCAGCAGCATACCTCTCACAATCATGGCCGGCCTTTTCTCGGCCAAAATTCACGCTTGGAAAATTTAGCATACGATTCATTTTTCCTGAAGTCTATGCTTGATCCTCAAGTGTTCTTCGTACTCTCCTAAACTCACGGAATATATCAAATGTAGTCAATAATTTTGCCTAGAATTTATCTAAGTAAGTCTTGAACACTGGGGTCATAAGATCCATAAATCTTGGCGAGCGTTAAATTGACAAATGGCATAAAGCTTCATTAGTGCCCGTATCTTGTTAAAAGGCGACTTTGATACGTCATCCTCCTTAATCCTCAATTGATGGTAGCACGACCTGTGAAGTCAATCTTAGAAAATACCGGGCATCCTTAGTTGATCAAAGCGAATCATCAATCTAGGCAACGGATATCGATTCTTAATGGATTTACTTTGTTAAATTTGTCTATAATCGTCTGACCTCAAGATCCATCTTCTTCTTGACCAAATAACTTGCCGGAGCTCCCAAGGTGAACTACTTGGTGAATGAATCCTTTATCCAACAATTCACACTTGATTGCGTTTCAACTCCTTGACTCCATGAGGTATTCTATAAGGTGCCATAGAAATGGGTAGTACCGAGAATCAATTCTATAGAAAACTCCGCCTCTCGCGCGGGAGAATTGACAATTCCTCGGGGAAATACATCAACATCTCTCATGACATGCACCTCTTTCAAATCAACCTTCTCTTTGCTTGTGTAGCTGGCGGCATAGGCAAGATAACAATACATCCATACCGACATCTTATGGGCAACTAAGGCGAAATGGAACTAAGAGGAAAAGGATTTTTCTATCACTAGGAAGAAGATCTTAGATACACCCGGGACTAAATGGTACAATCTTCTTAAGATGACAATCTATCCTTGCATGATGTTTCCCTGACAATCCATTCCCGAATAAGATCAAAATCATTCATCTCGAAAGGTAATAAATCATCTCAGGACATTGATTTCCAATACTTATGGACAATTTCTAAATGCACTTGCTCAATCTTATGAGACTCGAGTTAAATTAGAAAGTGGAATATAAGAATTTCTCGGAGTTTTAAGATATTTGAGGAGAATTTCGAGGAGATATAAAGAATGAGTAACTCAGGAATCAAACAAGACTTTAGCTTCGACCATAAATTTAAAAGTACATGACACTTTGAAATCAGAGCTTCTGTGGAGTAGCGCAAATATCACGCCTGGTAGTTCAGCGCCACCGACTAGTCCAGCCAGTATGCACGACTCTTTCATATTTCCGCCCAAGCCTCTACACCCTTTAGTCGACCTCATGGCTTAAAATTGATAGCCTCTACTGCTGTTGTCTTTGGAGTAAATGTCTTTGCTCCCATTAACTCTTTCTGCCTGCAGGGACAATCAGCAGCCCAATGTGCCTTCTGGCGACACCGATAACCAAAACCACTTTGTCTCGGCGTTAGCGGCTCATGACCGGTTTACCACATGGAAACACCAGCTAGTCGCTCGCACTCCTCATTACCCTCTACGAAGTTCCCAGACGATTAAAAAGACTGGGCATAGAAAGCAGTAATCTTGAATTGAGAATTGGCAGGAGCACTAAGCCGACTCATTTTGTAGCACTGTGATGGAGCGTCCACGAAACCCCAGGCTTCATTGACCGGCCATGCTGACATCATATCTTCCTCTTTTCTACGCCTCTTTTGGGCCTTTCAGCCAAATCCATACACCTTAAGGCATCATTCTTAGCTCATGGAAAGTTGTATAATTTTTGAGTATTAACACAGTGCGAATCTCGCATCATTCCGTCCACTGAACTCTCGATCCTCTTTCCCGGTAGGATTCGCTCAGGAAGTAGACGGCGAGATCAGCAGATAACTTTTCTGATCATTTATACTCTTTGCCCCACTTGCTTGAAATTTGGATCAATTCTCTAGGCGACATATGCGCTTTGAAGACAAAAACCCTCGAAATAATTCCACAGTGATCCCATGACACCGGTGTCCCGCCCGGCCCTTGTCGAATCGTGTCTGATGCCACATGAGTCCAGAAACAAATTACAATCATGCTGGCTATGAATGCATTCTCGGCTCCCAGTAACTCCATGGGCTCAAATCATGCTCTCAGTCTCGAATGAACTCACAATGCTGAATAGGAGAATCGGCCCAATGTGAGCCGGTGGGTCCCGGCTTGACGGTCAAATAAGCTTGCTACTGTAGCTTTCGCTCACTTGCTTGGCCAGCGGGGACTCTTGTCTCTCGATCTCCACGACATTTATCCGAGTCCATTGTGACACTAGGCTGTCCTTTGCTACATTACTATCCGCATTACCGGCCTTTCTAGCGCTCTGCCTCTCGGCTCATACCATTTGCGCCCCAACTGCGCCTCTGGCGGCGCTGGCAAACAGACCTACGTGGTGGCATCTGGCGATCTCAAGTGCGAGAAGAAAGAAATGAACTCTGAGAAAACTCAGTAGTGACAATAAACAATTATCAACTGGCCTTAACCCTTGCGGGACACCGTAAAGACCTGAACACAGGCTCACGATGCCGCCCAAGTCGGCCGCCACGAGTTAAGATCATTAACAGCGCATATCGAGTCCTTTTTGAAGCGATGGATCTGATAGCATAACTTTCTTTGACATTATCAAAATAAAAGCTCACTATTTCCGTACGTGGTGTTCAATAATACATCCAAACAAAATAGACAGACACATATCCAAAATACATCACAAGGAAAGTATGACAACAGACTCGTCGATATAATCTGACCCGCGGTCTCGAATATACAAATTTTTGATGAAATGATGAGGACTTCATAATACCACAGTAGGAAACAGATCCTCGGCCACTTTCGCGATCGCTCAGAGACCTAGGCGTAAAAGCCGCCAACGAGAATAGAGTCATTTATTAAGGCTGAGTGAATACAAATATCCTGATTTGGTCCTCGTATATTTTCGAACCGATATATATATATATACAATTATTAACAAGTTACATGATGAATAAGCTGTCCAAAAGTCACGGAGAGATAATACACATGAGCTTCTGTCTGAATAACACACTCTTCGTCTCTGGAAAGCAATCCACAACACACAAAATCGTCAAATGAGGAATCAGCTCCAAATGGCACACATATGAGGTCGCTCCAAATAATGCACATATGAGGAATCACTCAAATAATGCAGCGTATGAGGAATTAAGCTCGAAGATAATAGGATGAGGGATATAAACTCACTCCGACAAGCCTTTAGGCGTGTTCGTCTCTTGAATCCAGAATTTCGATTCTATTCAAAGAAATTAGAATATTATATCCCATTCCATGAGTCCTCTCTTAACATATATGTGTACTGATGTTATACGGCATTAAATTTGAATTTATAACTCATAGCAAAGTTATTCGAAGATTGATATAAATTTATAACGTTCCGACATATATATTAGTCGCCAACCATAAAATCTCGGTATTAAATCATCACTATTATAAATAACCTCTAACCCATTCAAACAACTGATAATGATAAATTGACAACTAATTAATCCATTAAATACAACCTCAATTCAATCACAAAAAGCTATCAGAACTTTCTAGAATATATTTAAAATTCTACTATCCGTATCGAGCCAATAATTCTATACCCCAGAAAACAACCATATTAAAGTCCTTTTCTTTCGTATTACCATTTAATGTCAATTTAAGAAAAGATCAATAAAGTCAACGCACTTACACTGACTTCTAACCCCGATAACTGCACCAGAAATCATATTTAAAATGCACCGGATAACATTTACATGCATTATAATTTGAGATCTAAAGTTAACCAACATTCATAAAGTCAACTCTTCAAAAATAAAATATAAAATATTTGACTTCTGCCTCAAAAGCGTAGAGAATGTCTCGGGGAATCTCCGAGGAAAATTTTGGGGCCCAGCTATTGATTTGGAAAATTGAAGAACAAAATCAAGGGAAAATGGTGGAAAATTCGGTAAGAAGGGAGGGAAAGGGATGGGTTGTGTTTTTGGTGTCTGAAGGTGATAAGGATGATTAAAGTCTCGTGAAATTCGCTTGAAAAATATCGAAGACTAACAAACTTCTCGTTCGGTTTTATTTCAATTTAAATGCCGATTTAACAACGCAACTCTAATATAACTTTAACTTCTAATCCCCAAATAATATTATACCACTTTCGATTACAACTTTAAAATCTTAAATACCAATTAATATCAATGCGATTAAATCATCTGCAGCGATTAACCCGAAAATTTAAGTTTCTCTCGAAATACTCACGAACCTTTAGTATACTATTTTCATAATAATATTAATACGGGCAGGGTTATCTTTATATTAGATATCTACTATATCATATTTCCATGAAGTCAGTAATTGCATATGTGTTAGTAAGTCCCTTCCGTTTGCTGTTGAAATTTACTCTTAGCCCACATTTCAAACATCGAGGGCAGCAAATGTGCATTGACATAGCTATCTTAACAGGTAGTCGAGGCCATCTTCTTGCAAAGCAGACGGATGTCGAAAAGTTTCACATAGAAGAAATAGTTTGTAGATTTGATTTTCAATTCTATCCGTGACTATGATAAGAAATTTTAAAGTATGAAATAACGAGAGTTCATTCTGAAGGCTGAGGGATCTAGCATGGCTACTTTAAGTCAAAACCATCCTGTGACAGCGACCGGTGAGAACATAAAATGTTCCATTCTTCATAGCTTGAGATCGGGCTCCCAGTTGGCGGATATTCATGAATTCTCTGCTGATGAAACGCTCTGAGTAGACAGTCTTCGAAGAAGCCCAGAGAGATGATGTATACTGAAATCTTATTTAAAAGTTTTTCACATAGTTTAACGGATGGGCGAAAGGTTAGAATTTCAAGTAGGAAGCATTGTCTGAAAGAGTAGAGTGTCAAAATTGCTAACATGTAGAAACTGATTAAAATAACAGAAGGGTTATATATTGTAGACAATAATTGAGAAATCTTGGTATGGATTTTTTTAGACGGATGTCAAGCCAAAGGAAATGGAACATGGAACCCGATTCACCTCATAAAAATAACTACTGATACTTGAATGGTAGGACAGCCCAGGAATATATATTTTCAACGATAGATTGTTCAATAAAATAAATGACTTAGAGACTATAATAAAGAAGATAGTTATCGAGGATATCTACGAAATGATATAAAAAAGACATCTCTGACGTCGTTTACTCTAGGCTTAAGATGTTGCATAGAAGATAGCTATGAGTTGTCTTTAAAATAAATAATAAATACTGAAGACAACTTACAGGTTGTTAGCCTCAAAATAGCCAACATGGTATAAGGACATATGAAATAAGGCAATATAACTGACTTAGGACCCAGGGTTGCAGTCAGAATGTAAACAAGGTGATACCATACTGACGGCGGGCCTAGTCGTCTAAAATAACCAAACATGATACAAAACTCAAACAATTCCACCCTTTGTGGCTCCAGTTAAATCTTGAGAAATGAGGGGCAACTAATAATGATACAGAGATAAAAAGCACAAGAAAATTCTTGATAGTATAGAGATAATAAGAAATTTAAAAATGTAGGAGGAATTTAAAGCTACCTATAGTTGAACAGAATATCTTCTCAAATTTATAGGAAGAAGTACGGAAAAACAAAGCATGAATCACAGCCATGAATTTGGATATATTCCTGGGTTGAATAGCCTTATTTGAGTAGTAAGGTCTTTGGAATGAAATTCTCTTAATATTATCATCTGTCCTACTGAATTAGATTTCAACATGGATGTAATATACATTAGTCCATGAAGTTAAAGAGGCAATCATCGACTTACTATATGATTTCAGCAGAAAATAGAATGAATAGCATGATCCAAAGGGGCATCCACGGATGTATACCACCTCCGACTTGATTGAGGAAATCGATGTTGAAAGCAGTGGTGCATGATCTTAAAGGAGAATCAAGGATATGGAACCGCAAACTGTGGAAACTGAAAACAAAGTCTCGAGGCGGATCGATGTGCCCACCTTTTAGCTTTGGCTACGAGAGTCTAATTGATGAAAGCAAGTGGGCTTGATAGCGGCATCCACAGTGTTAGCGCATGACATTATTCGACTTCCCGTCCTCCATTTGTTTAGTCCGGCGATAAGATGGTTCAGACACCTATGATTCTCGTGTTTATGCATACAGGGAAATGAACAGGTGGCCTGATGTTAAAAGGCGAAAAAAATGAAATCGGCAAAGGAAAAATCTATTCGTTTCTATGTAAAATCATGAAAAGGATCTTTATTTAACGGTTTGGCCAGGAAAAATATGTTCGGAAAATTACGAAAAAATTACATAAATTTCAGAGACTCAAAAAAATAATTTTCAGAAGAAAAAATTCGAAAAAATATTGCAGGAAAAATAAAAATTGGATTATGTACCTCTTTTGACTTTTTCCAGCAATTTTTTAGTATTCCGAATGGAGTATTGATGAAAGATGGATGGAGGAAGATGATGGTTATTATTTTGCAGAGATTTTATGAGTTTTATAAGATATTGGTAGTGAAAAACTCGAAATATGGAAAGAGGGAAAGAAAAAAGAGATTTTATGAGTTTTCTAGATATTGGATTATCCTTGAGTTCATAGATATTATCAGCTGGTCTTGCCAGGAGGTTTAAAAGTGTTTAAATTATAGTGGAATTACATTCAGTCGGTTCCCATACAGGTCGGTTTACCCTCTTATATTTGAGATAAATTGAATTATTTTAAGCCATTTAAACATCTTTCTTCTTTCTTTCCCATTCGAGTTGATGCTTGATACCTCGAAATCCATAAAATCTCTATAAAATAATAACCATCCTCTTCCACCATCAAATCTTGGCAGTAGCTCCATCAGATGTAATTGAAAAATCATTGAAAAATGGCCAAGAGGTACATAATTCAATTTTAATTTTTCCAGCAGTATTGTTTTGATTTTTTCTGATGAAAATTATTTTTTTTTGAGTTTATAAATTTTTTAAAATTTTTAGAATCTTTACTGTCCAAATCGGTTAAATAGCATATGCTTTTCGCTGATTTTTGCAGGAAGCTGATCGATTTTTCTAGATTTTGTTTTTGACGCTGTGTTTTCTTGTTGAATTAGTGTATATACCAGAAATCATTAGAGTAATGAAACCGGTTTGTCGTCGGGACAATTACGATGGAGGATGCAAAGTCCAAATGCGAGAAGGGGTAGTCTTTACGTTAAATTGGATACCTTTGTTGAATCTTTTCCCCGACTTCTCTGCTCTAAGAGTGGCGGGTTTCAGTAGGCGAAGAATGGGGTGGTGCCACATTTGTGGATACCCCATTGGATTAGTCTCACGAACATCGTTGCCAGGTCGAGCTTGTAGAAGAATTCGGAATTGGTTTCACCTCGTGGATGCTCCCGCTTGGGTGATGCTTCCAACTTTGTTTTCACCGGCATATTTTCATAGGAAGTGGTGGAGCCTATCCGTTAATATTCCGCCACGTTTCTCGTATGCAAGTCGGAATTGGTTGCTCATCCGTGGATACCGGGTGGATCTTTTCGGGCTCGGTTATAATTTTTGAGTTTCCCTTGAGAGAAGTCTATAAATTCATTTCGAGGCGGCCATCGCCAAGGTCTTTATACCTGTTGGCTATTAGTTATCATTAAAGTAGGCTGTCTTTAGATAGCGTTGCCTTATTTTTCTGGTTTTTTATACTACGGTGGCTATCTTTAGGCTACAATGCATCTTAAGCCTTCGTAGGCATACAGCTCTTGCATTGTCTTGGTTTGTAATCACGCCCTAAGTTGTCTTGATTCTTAATCTTTGCGATATTATTTTATACCAGTGGCTATCTTGGCGTGATACATCTTAGGCCGTCATAAGGTATCTGTATCATCTTAAACATCTTGGCGGTAAATGCGCCCTAAAACGTCTTCAAGTGATATATTATTTATTTTGAATCTTGCCGCTTTGATATGTCTCTTGATTGTATATCCTAAAGCGTAGTAAAGAGATGTCGTGAATGTCTTTAATTTATTTCTTGGTAGATATTCCATAGCTATCTTCAGACATTATTATACCCCAACCATCGGGGTTTTTATTAAGTGCTTCATACATTGAGTCATTATATATGCCTTAGAACTTATCTTTAGACAAAGTCCTAAATGGAATTGGACACTTCTTCCTCATACATGTGGTTCCAAAATCATGAACCAATTTAGAAAGTTTAGTTTTATTTTATTCTCAATTAAATAAAACTTGACATCATTTCATGTGTGTGACATTCTAGACTCAGATAATATTAACGATAATATAATTAATCTTGTCCAGGTATAATTGTAACATGATTTTGGGTTTGATATAGAAAACCGCCATAACCCCTAATATTAACTCGAGAACCAATAAGATAATTCATACTTAATTTGAGCTCTTTGTTTATGTAATACATTTATAAATAATAAATTATAACTTTAATAATTGTAAAGGTACGTGCCTCTCCATAGAATTCAGCCTTGAGACCTTTGTCCTGCGATCTCTGATGCTAGTCTATCTGAGTGCGTGCACAGAAACACCCCGACTTTCTTTACTCGAATCTATGAGAATAATTGATTAACTGGTATGGTATCGTAAAATAATCATTCCGACTTTTAGAGGCTGAGCAAAGAGGCATAATGACCCGCCCGTTAAATACGCCCTGAGTTAGAATGGAGTCCCAAATCTTGGACACGAGTCACCAATCGATCGATGACTCAAATTTAAAAGAGCCTTTCTTGAAACAACTCAATAAACAATACATATGAGACAAAAACAATTTTAAGAAAAAGAATCCATCGTGTATTCCCCAACCGCGAGGAAGACCAACCAACATCTGACGTATCTCCCAGTAAAATCAACATACAACGGCCAATCCTAAAACAACAACTATATATAGACAACGAGCACAACCCAAAACAAAATAAATAGAGAATGTGAGGATCAACTACCGCTGCATTTCGCCTAAACTCTAAGCACAATGCTTGAAGCCTTCGGAGACGGAAGAAACGCCACATCGGCCTAGCAATGAAATTGCACCCATGCTGAAATAGGGTGTAAAATTTGGGAAGCTTAGTGAATATATATCTCAAGAACAAAATTAACCTCGATCACGCATAGTGTACCCGAGGTAGTTGATATAGCATCTGATAGATAAGTAGGCCATAATATTATTCAACTTATGATCTTAATATAAAGTAAATTTGCTTGAATTTATTATCATTTATTTATATTCATAAATTAAATCGCTTTCAGCGTAACATTCCAAAATAATGACAATCAACAATAACATTCGTACATTTCAAGAAGAGCGATGTCGCAGCAAATCACTCGACTTTGCTCTGTCAGCGACAATGGCGACATCCTGACTCAATGACTAATCAGCTCGTGACACGATTAACTCGACAACTCGACAACTTTATCGACTCAAATACTCAACAACTCAACATCCAAACAACTCAATATAAGTCTGGTTCTACAACTAATGCATATAATCAACCTCAGCCTACAAGGAGAAACTTATGCCCGATGGGCATAAGCTATCACCAGTCGTAACTGATGCGAAGCAAAAACACCCAGCGGCTTATGCAGGGGTACAAGGCCAAATGCCGGAGAATACAAGCGAACAAAAACTTAAATGACTTCATGCTATAACTCTTCTAATACGACCTCGAATCACCTCAAAACACCTATGCGATTCATGAGACCATGGGCACAACCTAACAACTCAACCCAGGTACATTAAAAGCATATTTTTTAAGTTAAACCTACGCACAGGGCTTTTCGTGTTAGTAAAATAAAAATAAATCCTTCTGTCGTCATTAGGTTAAACCAACAAAATAAAAACCTTAGATCGTGTATCTAAAAGTAGAGGCGAGCTCAACCGCCAAAACATAAGCGGGAAAAAAAAGCAGAAAATAAACAATCAAGAAAATACAACGATACAAAAGGGCGATGCGCCTTGGCGGAAGTGACCTTGATTCTTCTACACTGCAAAGAAAAGCTTGGCTTGAAGCTTGACATACACAGGTCAACTACGAACATAGGGGAATACCCTACTCTCGAGCGCATAAAGAAGCGAAGGCGGCCATCCACCATGGGACCACCGGGAAGGATTGGGTGTGTAGAAGCTAGGTGATCAGCCGCTGATTTTGTTAAATGCCAAACATGGTCGGCTACGACTCTTTGCGATAAAGAATAACATGGACCACCATATTATGCGGCAATGAGCTTTACGACTATACGACATCGAGGAGCGAGAGAATCAATTTCCGCCCCGAATCCGTGAATCCGTGGATGTGCGCGGCTCCAAAAATATGATGAAAGCATTCTGGTTCACGGCGTCAAAAGCGGAAGGCGGGCAAACAAAACCAACGGCCAGCTAGCAATACACCCCAGGCGTCCCTAATGATGCTCAAAGGCCCCCGAGCATCTAAGCACCATCCCATTCGGTTTATAATGACATTTCGGAGAGTTTAATCACTTGTGATTTCATCGAACTTTCTCGGGCGCGGTTTGGTAGGATGAGCGTTGAACAAAGGTAGCCGCCCGAGGTCCCCCGCTTCCGGTGCTTGTGCTGCGTCATACCGAAACAGGACAATGATAGCAAGGAAATGATTAATCTGTTGGGCCGATCCCGTGAAAGGAGATCTGGTTGCTCGCCCCGTGTTTGCTTATTACAGGCTGACCCATGCGACCAAAAGAATTAAAGCGAGGCATTAGTCGGCAGAATATGACCCTTTTAGGAAGCAGATCGGCTCAAGCCTTAAAAAGAGAAGATGGAGGTGAGTGAAGATCTGCTTCCGTAACTCAAAAATCCCAGCATAGTGATCCCAGGCACGAATAGCAATCAGTTGTTGAGGAGAAAGGCATTGATTGAGGTGTTCAAATGCTGCGGCAACCTTACGACATTTAGAGGCGAATTGGATACCACTACGATGAAAGAAAAGGCAGGCTGCAGCAGGGGTCAGGATCATCATCATGGCATTCTTGGCCAAATCGCCATTGTTAGAAAGCTTCGGAGGAATATCTTCATTATTAGCAACAATCACAGGAGGCTACAGGATCTCAGCCCTCTGAACCGGAGAGAGGCCAGCCATCGATATAAATTCAGGCCCCGTATTGACGAGAGTCTTTAGTGATCTTTTCCAGACTTCGTCGAGTTTAAAAACCAACGATCGACCGAAATTACAATCATTAATTTGCCGGTGTAAATGCTCTTAATTTCCCTAATATCAACTAAGCGTTTCCATCTGAGAGTAAGAGGGATGAACACTGGCGTGTCTTAGGGTGAGCGTTACTAGAGTGTTATCGAGCATAAACTTACTCCACAAAGTGGTCCCCGCGCGCAACCGGAACCAAGTCTTAAACATGCAAGCATCCGAGATGTCCTTGAACAATAGAAGTTCGGCCCCCACTTGACAACGAGAACGACAATTTGACCCAGCGATGCAAGTGACATTCCCCAGTAATTTATTGACATTATTTCATAGCTTTCTCCCCGAGCCGTAGAGAGCATCGTAGCTTGTAAAAGTAGGGAAAGGTAGAAATAACACCGGCCCGAATAAGGTAATTTACCCCCAAAGGAAAGATCATTATGTACTTGAGGGGCCGTATTGCGAATCTTATCAAGGAGAGGTCGAAGCAAGAAACAACATTTTTTACCACTTGGCGAAGATCGGAATGCCCAAATAAGTGAAAGGTAAGGACTCATTTTTAAACCTCGTCTCCCTCAACACCACATTGACCCGGGTCACTGAAAGCTTATCAGAGACAATGCACGAACTCTTCTGACGATTAATCACCTGCCCCGACACAGATTGATAATGATCTAAGAAACCCATAATCTTGTCAAGAGAATGCTTGAACCATTCTGAACAACAAGTAGTCGTGTGAAGGCCAAACACGAACGAGGGAAGATTACTGAGTGATAACCAATTTCAGGATTAGTATCGTAAATAAAGCAAGACCCACGAAAAGATATTCTGGGCAATGATAAATAAAGAAGGAGAGAGAGAGGATCTGACCCAATTGCTGGTGGACTTGAAATAGCCCGTCATTCGCCATTCGTATGTCGAACTAGGCATTCCCCGCCTGTGACATGATCCTATGAATCCAAAAAGCATCCGCCAAAACCAAAGTTACGGAGGAGTTAAACCACGAAAGTCCCAAGATAACATATCGAAGGCTTTAGTCATATCCGGCTTAAGAAGCACGTACCCCCCTCGCACTTTTAATGATGTGATGAACTAACTCCTGGGCCAAAAGAATATTATCCTAGATCATTTGCCATGGCCAGACAATATGAAAATCAATAATCTTGGGGAGAAGAGTGGAGAGTCTGGAGTTCAGGATTTTAGTGATAATTTTGTTGGTGAAGTTACATAAACTGATAGGACGGAAGTTACTCCAGGTTCTGGCACCTTCACATTTAGGAATCAAAGTAATAACAGTAGAAGTGAAACTCCGAGGAAGATCGACCTTGAAAGTAGACATCCTCGAGGAACAAATCCCAAAAGTACGGAAGAAAACTCCGTTAAAACCATCGGGACCCTTGTGGCTGATAGCATTAGAAAGAAAACCACCTCTTTTAATTCCTCCGTCGAAGGCAAAGCAAACAGAAAAGCATTATCCTCCTTACGTGATAATTGAAGGAATCTGATCAATGAGATCCCCCACCGGCAGGAGGAAGCGATGTTAGTTTGGAAAGTCGACTGGAAATGATTAACAACGAATCCGCTAAGAGGCGGCTTGATCGACGATCCCCATCAATAAGAGTGCCGGCAATGAAGCATTCTGACAGCCATTGCTTAACCGGGAATGGTAGAAACTTGATGGACTGTCTACTCTTTAACTAGCGAATACCACTTTTTGTTTAACATTAAGCCTCGCTCCATGTAAATAACGTAGGTGATCGGCTACAGCTTTGACAGTTAATACTATCGAGGGCAATGACGAAGCCTCAAAATACCCTCGGAAATCATCTTCTTGGCGCTTTATTTGACTAGAGTGAAGACATTCCCCAAACGCGCCCGATTCGAACACGAAGGCAAGATTTGAGGATTTAAGTTTGATGGCGAGAATATAAAGCGGATCCCCGATCACGGGGCCAACCGGGGATTTCTCAACAACGGCGGAGTAACGTGTCGTTATGCAACCCACGTATTTTGGAAAGCGGGAAGAGCCAGGAGCACCTTTGGTCATCCCGTTCAACAAGAAGAGACGGTGGTCGAGAGCAGTTTTAGCCAAGTGTGTCGGATATTAAAGCATCATGCGATCCAAACAACCTTTGTCACTTCTTTGGAAGCGGTACCGTTAGTCAAGTATATTTAGACCCCTGAGAGCCGGCATCGAGAGAGATAGCAATCCAGCGGACATTGAGAGAAATCCGACATGGAAACATCATCGGGGAATTACTCCAAGCACCGTCCTCTTGAAATAGTTGAAGTCTGGCCTTGAGAAGCCAAGTGGAATTTTGAGCAAGCGCCAGAATGTCGGCCCAGTGCAGCCTTTCGAGCTGGCATTCTGAACGCATAAACCCACAGTAATAAAGAGAAGTCTTTAAAGAAGGTTATGGACAACGCTTGAATGGAGATGTTGGCCGAAAGTTACGAGAAAAAGCGGTGACCTCAAACACAGAGTTCCAAAATAACCAAATATGCCCCGAAATACTACGAAACAATGATCAAAATTGAACCTTTTCGATAAGTATCCGATATTGTCGTTGGTGATCTTGAAGCTGCTAGCAATTTAGAAATCAAATTTATGGGTTCTTTTGAGGTTTTTTAATTCTCTGCCGAGGTTGGATTATTGATCCCCCTCACAGTTTCCAACATAAAATTTTTACAGGCGTCATAAGGAATGGGATGAGCAATTATCGATAATTTGCTCGGCCGAGGGACCGTCGAGGGCACGATTATCATGAGGCTGACATCTTGAACAATTATTTTTATGTGAATCTTTTTAGGATCATTAGACGAGGCACTCTTGGAAATGATAAGTCACATTGATCTGCAAAAACAATTAATAATTGCAATCTACGACCTTCGTATCTCCCAGTTGGTCAACTATCTCCCTCGCGTTGAAGAACCTCGAAGGAACCATGGAAGTCGGCCAGCATCTTGAGGTTGGGCGGGTCGTACTCAACAACGGATACACTGGTATTTGCTTTCGAATCACACTAGTGGAGTCGAGACTTGAGAAGCTCAGTTGGGCGAGAAGTCATACAGTCCACCGAAAGTGAAGCAAAAGGGTTTTTGGTGAGGACCACCTCTTGGGACGGAGTTCTCTTTTGACTAAGTCTTTATCCATTTTCAGATAGCCGCTCCCTTACGGACGGTGGCAGGAAATTTCACAAAATCATCACTTTGATTACGAGGGAATGGAGGCCAAAGTGGTAGCACTACTGTCGGCGGGTTTAAGCAGGAGTATTCGAGTTGGGTGGTTTGGGGTTATGCGCTCTTCTTAAATTACTGACGTTTATGGCGGGTTTAAAATTCCCATCTGTCTACCTTTCAGCTGCATTCTTTCTTTCTCAAAATCAACGCTTGCAATTCTCAGCCAGGCCAGCCACAACGAAAATATTTACTACGATGTGGGGGATTTCCTCATCTTGAACACCTTTACAAAAAAACCTTGATATTATCGGATAATCGTATCTCCAAGAAACTAACTTAAACTTTATCGACAAAAGGCTTAAAACATCGATTCCAAACACCGCGAAGCGGCTTTCAAGGGGCGCTCATTGTAAGCGCATGAATTCTAAAGGCTTATTAAGCGCATAATTCTAGACTTACCAATCGAATTCGCAACCGACAGAGATGCTTTCTTTCGCAAATACTCAAAAATATAGGAAGCCCTGGAAAATGAACCCCGAGCGAGTTAAAGCGAGACTCCTTGAGAAGTCAAAAATCGACACGTCCATTTAAAAATACGCATAGGATAACTTTTAATAAACCAAATAAGCCGAACCCACAAACGAGTATAATCCTCAATAAGATCACATTCAATAATCAAATGTTTAGCATCATAGAGAGAGATATTATGCAGCACTTTAGAGTTTAAAGTAATAAGAACTTCGTTGATGGCAATGGTAAGGCTTGTGGGAGAACTTACGACAAGTATATTCGTCATATCAGATACCGTTGCTTATCAGCTTTCTTGAATCGAGATAATAGGCTTCCCACGTCAATTACTGCAGTACAGAGTTATGAGAGTCGAACAGGGCAGGATTCTTATCCTCAAATGGAAAGGAAGTAAGGCCAAACATGGCGTATGGAAACTGTGCATGGGCGGCGCGCATGATGTCATTGTAGTGGGAGCGGCCGGTTTGGAGATCAATTAACAACATGAGGGTATTTTTAGGTAAAGTGGATAATAGAGAGTTGTCTTGTTTGAAAATGTTGATCTCGAGGAAGGAGTTTATTGCATAGTCCATGGAAGGTTTTGCGGGCTATATTATAGGAGGAATAAGGGGCGCTTGCTGGAGAGGCGTGTCGAATTTGAATAGTGGGGCTTGTGAATGGGAAAAATAGGCTCCGAAGGTGAAGGAGAGGTGAGGTGGTTGGGCTGGAGGCTGAGGTGGTTGGGCTTGAGGTTGAGGTGGTAGAGCTTGAGGGTGGGAGTAGGTGACGCGGTGGGAGCCTCCATTGAAGGAGGAAGCACCTCCGTCGAAGGAATAGGGAGTGGGCGGCGCTTGAGAATGAGGCTTAGGGTTAACCCGAGTATATACATAGAGGATTTAGGTGCCCCGATCGGAGAGCGTGGTCGTAACTGCCTCCCACTGCATGGAAGCTGACGGTGAGCAGAGGGAGTGTGAAGATGGTTTGCTTGAGGAGACGGCGTATGGAGTTTTATGGTTGCGGCAATGACCGAAACACAACCATCCGAGGCTGCCAGGCTGCTCGCGCCGCCCTCGCGAGGAGGCGGTTCCCGACCCGTCTCAGGCCATTAGGGCCCTTTAGCCACCCTCGTGAGATTGAGAGAAAGCGGCTAGGAAACTAGAATTATGAGACTAGAAAATCAAAGTTCATCTGCATGGCCAATAATACAGCGTGACCCAGGTGCTTGATGTTCATGGGATGGCGTCAACGTGGTTCCTCGGATGAAGCTTATATTTGGTTATCGTTACTTTTCACGTTGGAGGGTTAAGCTAACCACATACCGGGCATGATAAATACTAACAACAGTTCAAACACCTTGATCAACATGTGAAGAATCATGTGCATTCAATAACAGTGCCCAAGGGCCTATTGGGCATTGACAATTTCATGGAGATAGGCTACTTACTCTAAAATGAATTATTTCATTTGATTTATCACGGTATTTCTTCTCTCTGGGAAACAAAAGGAGTAATTGAATACTCAAATCTACAAATGTGACCACATGGGGAGCCAAATGGTGCAAGTTTTAAGCACGATATTTCCGCATCCAAATCCACCAAATTGAAGAATGACATTGTGTTTCAATGAAGATGAAGATGAAGATAGTTAGTGAGAACTTTAGGAAGCAGTTCAAAGGTCTACTCGGAAAGTATCTGATAGCCGCTTTCCTGAATATATTGGGTGCAAACCTTCCATAATGGGTTGACACCAAGCACCAGCTAAATGTCTACTGTTTGGGAGGCGTTTGATGAAAACTTTGATGAAGCTTATATCTTATTGGAGAATTGTAAAACTAATCAAACATGACCCCATTGCTGTGTTATGAGATTGATGAAGACCGAGAGGCAGGCCTGGTCGCCTCCGCACAATTCGGTTAAGAGCGACTTCTGAAAGCGGACATGGTGGGCGGATCGCTGGTTCCTTGTGTATACATGTGGTGGTAATCATGATACTATGGCATGTGGAGGCCCCTCTGAGCAAAGTTGATATGCATCAATTTCAATCGATAAGCGGAATGGTGCATTCTCAATCAACTACAATAATAATTGGAGACACTTGATTCTCTTAGGGTAACAACCAAAAGTATAGACATAGATTTCAAAGTTCGTCAAATTTAAACAGTCGGTTGGATAAGATTGAGGTTGTTAACTCAGAGTGGTGGAAAAGACCGAGGAATAGGGATGCGGCCTTGAGGGGGTGTAGAGGCGACCGATTGGGCCGGGTTAGTGAGGCGATAATAGGAAATGTGGGTTCAGCGACTCAAAAGGGCAGGAAACGTCGTCTGGAGTCACTGCTTGCTTGATGGTAGAAGTTTGAGAGTTTGAAATTGAGCCTTTCTGGCTGGCAGCCAGGAAAACCATCTTGACCGGCGGGGAAGTTTCCATTGATAAATCTAATATTTGCATATGTCCTTGCTGTTCACTTTACCACCGAGAACTGAAAGAAGAAAAGTGATGGCCGATTTGCTAAATTTCTGTGATATGTTTAAAGTTGCATATTAATATTCCTTTTAGAGGCCATGACGATTCGACTATGAAGTTTATGAAGATGTTTTATCTAAGAAAAGGAGATTTGAAGAACATGAAAGCGATGCTTGTGGCCCGAAGAGTGTTCATGATAATCAACGAAATTGCCCCAAAAAGTTAAAGATCCGGAAGTTTCTGATCCACGTACAGCCGGTGGCATTGAATTTGGTAAAGCTTTATGTGACTTAGGTGCAAGTATCAATTTGATGCTTCGGTATATGCATAGGTTGGGTTTGGGGAGGTCGAGAATCTGACCATTTAACAAACTAGCCGATGGGTCTATTGTTTACCCGTATGGTGTCCTTGAAGATTTTTGGTTAAGGTAGATAAGTTTATCTTCCACTGATTTAGTTATTACTCGATATGTCCGAAGATCGAGAAATCCCTTTATTGCTAGGCCAGACCTTTTAAAATTTACAGCTGAACCACTATTGATGTTCGCGAGACCAGGTCGTCTTAAAAGTGGGGGAGGAGCAAGTTGTTTTTGACATGCATAAGTCACTAAAGTTCCATGATAACTTGAGAATGATTGTTTTCAATTGATGTAGTTGTCACGTTAGTCTGACATGCCTTTGAATGTGATTAAAAGTCTCGAGATTTGTTGAGTTATGTCTAACAAATACTAAAAGAGAGAACGTAAAACGTATCATTGGTAGCATATGGATGCGAGGCCTCTAGGTATACCTTTGGTAGAAGCGAGTATGAGGCCCAGGACACGGTGTATCAAAATTGATAACATCTATTGAAAAACCTCCCTTCGCAGGTTGAAGGCTTTACTTGTATATAAATATGATTTTCTTCGTAAGCGTAATGAATTTTTGGTATTATTTCTTCTTTGTTAGTGAGGTGCGGAAGAAAAACTTCTCGGGAGGTACTTGGAGAGCACAAAAAACGCTTGGTTAGACTGATGCTTGGAACAAGAGTCTCGGCCACTTCACTGACCATGCATCGAATACTACTTGAGGATGGTGCGAGTCGGCTATCCAGCTTTCCAGGCGGCCAAATCCTAATCTCAAAGAGGTGGTAAGAGCTGAAATTCTCAAGCTTCTGGATGCAGGTATAATTTATCCTATTTCAGATAGTGCTTGGGTGAGTCCGGTACAAGTTGTACCAAAAAAAAGGGGTATTACTGTGGTTAAAAATGATAAAAATGAATTGATACCAGAGCGTAGTAGGATAGGAGAATGTGTGTTGACTTCGAAAGTAAAAATCTTGTAACTAGGAAGGACCATTTTTCCTCACCGTTTATAGATCAAATGCTAGAGAAATTAGGCAGGTATCGTTCTCTTGCTTTTTTTTTTTAGATGGATATTCGGGATACAATCAAATTGTGGTGGTTCCAGAGGATCAGGAAAAAAACAACATTTCCTTGTCCATATGGTACATTCGCTTTTAGGAGAATGCCGTTTGGGTTATGTTGTGCTCCAGCCACATTTCAGCGATGTATGATATCCATAGTCTCTGACTTGATAGAGAAATGCATCGAGGTCTTTATGGATAATTTTTACATTTTGGATCCTGTGATGATTGTTTGATTAATCTTGGACTTGTTATAGGCGTTGTGAGGAGACTAATCTTGTCTTGAACTGGGAAAAGTGTCACTTTATGGTTCAAGAAGGGATAGTGCTCGGTCACAAGATTTTCTCTAGGGGAATAGAAGTTGATAAAGCAAAGGTGGATATAATTGAAAAGTTACCTCCACCAAAATGTGTCAAAGATGTAAGAAGTTTCCTTGGTCATTTCCGGTTTATTGGCGTTTAAATCAAGGATTTTTTCAAAATCTACAAACGCTATGTGATTTTCTTGGTAAGGATCGTCTTTCCGTATGACTAATGAGTGTGTGCGGGCTTTAATATGTTGGAAGCATAAACTTATTTACGCTCCGGTGGTGCGTTACTTTGATTGGGCCGAGCCGTTGAACTTGTAATGCGATCGCAGTGATTATGCCGTTGGTGCAGTGCTCGGTCAAAAGCATGAGAGAGAAGGTATTCGGGTAATTTACTATGCGAGCAAACCGCTTCAATGATGCTCAGCAATAATTACACTACTCTTGAGGAAAGGTGCTTCTTTGTTGTTTTTGCTTTGGATAAGTTTAGATCGTATTTGATCGGATACCATTAATGATTATATACGATCTTCTTTGCGTTAAAATATTTGCTTTCCAAAAGATGCTAAGCTAGGTTGATAAGATGGATACTTTTACTTCAAGAATTCGACCTAGAAATTAAAGACAAAAGCGGTTGAAAATGTGGTGGTACCTTGAGGTGTTTTCGACCCACCCGTGTGTGGTGTTTTTCTTTGGCGGTCTTGAATTTAACTTAGAAATTTAGGAAGGCGAATTTTCACCGAGAGGGACTGTGTGTATTTTTGAATAGATGTTGATTGTTTGTGGATGATTTGGTCGTAGAAATGGGGGTAATACGGGTTTTAAACCGAATGCTCACTTTTGATTGGTGGGTTTGATTCAGTGGATCGCGATCTTGTCAGGTGAAAATTTCAATCTACCATATTCCTCTTGTCGCACTTCATTGAACTTCATACCGACAGAGTATCGTTAGTGGCTACCACGAAAATTGGATGACAGCATTCAAAATATCACGTCTGGCATCGACTACAAATTATGGAAAGTGATCATCAAGGGACCACTCATTCGATGAAATACCGAATTCTTGACCGGTGCTCATAGGAACTTGACGAAAGTGGAAGAGGCGATATAAGAGAATTAGGTGCCGCGCAGTAGAGGTTGATTGAAGATGTGGACAAAGAAGAGGATGGAGTGCTAAGGGATGAGGAACTCAAGAAAGTGGAGTTAATTCCAAAGCCATTCATGTTCTTCACAATGCCATGTGTATGGAAGAGTATGCTCGGGTCAAGGATCTGGTCGACGAGGAGATATGGAACTTGCTAGAAACGGCTAATATTTAGTTACAATGAAATTAGAAGACTCGAGGCTGACTTTTGACTGAGAATATCAAACTGCTTTGAAATGTATCAG